>APFE031745862.1:0-17655 GCA_000404065.3 Pinus taeda
CAAGCAGATTTTGAAGAAATATGGCATGGAAGATGCAAAACCAGTATGTACACCCATGGTAACAGGATGCAACCTCAGTGCAAATGACGAATCAGCAGCAGCGCATCAACCAACCTACAAATCTATGATTTGAAGTCTACTTTATTTGATAGGTACCAGACCAGACATCATGCATGCAGTGGGAATAGTTGGAAGATTTCAGGCAAATCCAAAGGAAACTCATCTTCAGGCAGTGAAGATAATTTTCAAATATCTTCAAGGAACTCAAAATTATGGCTTATGGTATCCTAGAGATACAGATCTCACAATTCATGCTTATACAGATGCAGATTGGGCCAGAAGCGTGGATGACAGGAAGAGCACAAGTGGTGGTGCATTCTTTATGGGTTCCAGATTAGTATCTTGGTTCAGCAAGAAAAAGAGTTTGATGCCTTGTCTACAGCTGAAGCAGAATATGTTGTTGCTTCATCTTGCTGCACTCAACTTCTTTGGATGATGCAAACCCTGCAGGATTTTCAAATCACTTGTACACCGCCTATCTCCATCCTATGTGATAATACAAGTGCAATCAGCATTTCAAAGAACCCTGTCATGCATTCAAAGACCAAACACATACCGATCAAGTATCATTTTCTCCGGGAACAAGTTCTTGAACAAAAGGTCAAGTTGGAGTATGTTCCTTCTAAGGAACAAGCTGCTGATATACTCACCAAACCACTGCCCAGGGAGACTTTTGAATACCTCAGGCAAAAGCTGGGGGTTGTTGATGCATCATCTTGTTGTTGAATCTCATCTGTTGGTTGTACGCAAGGTCTATACATGGTATATGCGTACATTTACTGGTTTATTGATTGGTTGCAGATCGACGGCACAGGTGCAGGGGCAGCACATATAATGCATTGTTGGCATTATGGGAGCATAGAAGGAGAACATGGATGCTGATCTAAACATGGCTGCAATATGTCTCTATCTCTTTCATGGTCATTTATGGTGTTTGGTGGATTATGGTTCAGATCTGGTTCATATTCAGGGGGAGCATGTTCTTAGGGGGAGCATAACCCTTTGCCCTTGATGTCAAAGGGGGAGAATGACGCTGAAGACTTTGAGGTTGCCATCAAGTCCAAAGGGGGAGATTGTTGGCATTATGATTTTGGTATGGTTCTATGATACAGATTTTGTACTTGATGGCAACACCCTCAAGTGGTAATGCACTGATCAGGCTCTCAAAATGTTGGAAATTAAGAAGTACGCAGGAGAATAGTTCAAAAGGTGCATACCCGCAGGTATGCCATGAAGGGACTGTAGCCGCACACGCAGGTCACCCGTTCAGAAGGTGCGTACCCTAGTTCAATTACTTCATGGCAGAGAAGTGCGCTCACGTGGGGTTTTCTTATATTTGGCCCATGGTATTTAGCTCGTCGTTCTTGATTCTATTGTTTTTCCCCGTGGTATTGCTTTATATTATTATTATTATTGAGCCCCATGTTTTTGGGCCCCTTGTATTGGTTATCTATGGTATTGATCCATGATTTTAGGAAGAACTTGCCTATATAAAGCAAAGGAGATCACTTGGCTATGTATCTTTTGAAAATTGAATATCGTAAGATCTGAAATATTGGGTTATTTTTTAAAGCTTGATCTATATAAAAGTGAAGTTGAAATTGAATCTATGAAGGGTGATCTCTCGAGCGCATGATTAGATCTGAGCATCTGACTATCGGTGGCACACTGGAGGACTGCCATTTCGGCCCTAATCAGAGGTACGCAGGTGATTAACGGTGCAAGTGCATGGGTACACAGAAAAGAAGAAGGAGAAGTGCGTGGGTACACAGAGCAGAAGAAGGAGAAGTGCGTGGGTACGTAGAGCAGAAGAAGGCACAGTGCGTGGGTTATGCAGCGCGATAGAGGTTTAGGTGCATAGGCACAGGGAAAGTACGCGACACCATAGCATCTGTGGGTGTGTGGCTACAGTACTAGTACGGGGCGCGATAGTATCTGTGGGTGCGTGCCTACAGTAACAGTATGCAACGTGATTGAAGAAACAGTGCATGGGTACGCGGTACGACAGAAGGGCCTCTACGGGTATACGCAGGGGAGCAGAAGGTGAAGTGTGTATGCACGGAGACCAGAAAAAGAAAAACTGCATATCTGTCTTGAGACCTTTTTTTGACTGAATTTTTTTTGTTGATAAGGTGTTCTGGGTTTAGTTTACTGTTACTGTTGATCTGGTTACTGCAGTTGACTGGGTGATTTACTTGTACTTGATGATCTTTGATGTTTATGGATCCAGTTTGAAAAATTTATGAAAAGTGGTCCTTGAAAGAAAAGAAGTAGGGGGTTGTAGCTCCCTTCCAGGAGAGACTGGAAAACGAGAGAGAGTTGTAGCTCTCTGCAGGTTGCAGCCTACGCACTGGTAAAGGACTGCACCAGTACAAGACCATTGTAAAAGGAGTTTCTAATTTGAAAGAAGATAGAGACATATTGCAGCAGGTGGTTTTCACCCACATTGGGTTTCCACCTTATATCTGGTGTTCTTTGATGTGACTATCTGCTTTTCTTTTTCATGCTCATTATTTATGGTATTGGTATGCAAAAATAATTCAAAGTATAAATAAGGAAGATTTGGTAAAAGAATTAGATAATACTGATTCACCCCCCCCTCTCAGTATTATTTCCAACATTATGGAATCATAGGCTCAGACACATGAGTGAGAAGAGGATGAAGATCCTTCACTCAAGGAATTTGTTCCCAGGTTTGAAGAACGTTGATTTTGACTTTTGTGAGAATTGTATTTATGGAAAACAAAAGAGAGTTAGATTTGTCAGAGTTGGGAAAGAAAAGAAGAGCGAAAAAATAGAACTTGTGCATACAGATGTATGGGGACCTGCTCAGGTATCATCTCTCGGTGGCTTTCATTATTATGTTACTTTTATTGATGATGCAACTAGAAAAACTTGGATTTATTGTATTAAGAATAAATTTTATGTATTTGATACTTTCAAGAAATGGAAAGCTTTGGTTGAGATTGATACAGGAAAGAAATTGATGTGTCTCAGATTAGACAATGGAGGTGAATATTGCAGCAATGAGTTTGATAGATACTGTTCAAAGCGTGGAATTCGCAGAGAGAAGACAGTTCCTAGAACACCACAAGAAAATGGTGTGTCAGAAAGGATGAACAGAACAATCATGGAGCGTACAAGGTGCATGAGATTGCATGCATGATTGCCTTTACAATTTTGGGCAGATGCTGTAGATACTGTTGTTTATCTAATAAACAAAGGGCCTTCAAGTTCCTTGGATGGCGATGTTCCAGAGGAAGCATGGACAGGTAAAAAGGTAAACTACTCTTTTTTAAAGCCTTTTGGTTGTGAGGCCTTTCTCCATATTAATAAATAAAATAGAACAAATCTTGAGGCAAAATCAAAGAAATGTACCTTTATTGGATATGGTGTTAATGATTTTGGTTACCGCTTATATGATTATGAAAATCACAAAATAATTAGGAGCAAAGATGTAATATTCAATGAAAAGGTCTTGTATAAGAATCAGTTGCAGGAAAAGAAACATGAAAAAGAAAACAAGGAATACACAGTTCTTGATGAGATCACTGAAATAGTAAAAGTACTTGAAAATAATAATAATCAACGACCACAACAACAACAACCACCACAACAGAAACAGGCACCCCAAACACCTGAAAGTGGTGTTAGAAGATCTACCAAGATAAGTAGACCCCCTGAACGATACACTCCTTCATTATATTATTTATTGTTGTCTGATTCTGGTGAACCCGAATGTTATGAAGAAGAAATGCAGGTTGAAAGCGGGAAGAAGTGGGTGCTAGCCATGGAAGAAGAGATGGACTCCTTAATACATAACCAAAATTGGGATTTAGTCAGGTTGCTTGCAGGTAAAACTACATTGTAGAATAAATGGGTTTACAGGCTGAAGGAAGAAGATGGAGGAAAACAGAGGTACAAAGCTAAACTTGTGGTAGGTTTTGCACAGAAGAAAGGAATTGATTTTGATGAAATATTTTCTCCTATTGTTAAAATGACTTCAATTAGAACCATTTTAAGACTAGTAGCAGCTGAATGTTATAGAAATTTTTGGGCACTGCAACCCCAATCATACATGTCCATAAAGCAAGGGCTTCTAAGTCCCTAAAAGTGTTGCTTCACACCCTAAAGGAACAAGGTCAACTGATTACATCATCTCCTAGAAGTTCTCCATGGAAAACTGCTCAGAACTGGTCAAAACTAGACCATACAGACTGCCCAGTGTAGAGGGTGTGATGCATCTCACCTACTCAGTGTAAAAGGTGTGATGCATACTGAAAATCCCTTCTGTAGGGTGCGATGGGCGAGAGTAGACAAATGGCAGAGGCATTTTACAAGGTGTATGATCGTGGAATCTTTTAGAAAACTTCTCCTGTGACACTTGCCTCTCTGAATTCACCCAGGTATGAGTAAAAGAGATCATCAATCTCCAAGTGGAATCAAGAATTATCAGAGAGAGGACACTAATCAAAATCCCAGAAGCTGACTCACCCCCTACAATCATCTATGTATGGATCCCTGATCACAGAGATCCAAAGGCTGGAATCTTGTATCTTGTAAGGAAGTGCTATTGGTTTCTTGGTGCAATATCATAGTGTTGGGTGATCTAAGCTTTTCATGAGGTGAAGAAGGGCTTTCATGCTGAGAGGATGATGCTAGGTCAGAACAATTGGTTGTAATCCTCTTTGCTATTCTTGATATTAATAAAGCTATTCAAGTTTTCCTCCACATTATTGTATGTTTGATAATATATACATTTGTGTGGCCAATACATATCTGGTCATTTATTGCTTATGATTGTAGTTCTATGTTCTTCGATAGTATTATGCTGCTTTGATTCCACAGGTGCTCTTTGAAGCTGGGTAGACGAAAGATGAGCGGCAAAGATCTGTTAGAAGGGAGAGGAACTAAGCAAGGAACCAAGCGCAAGACTGAGGTTGGTGTCCTTTGTTCCCCTCTTATCTACTTCTCATAAAGGAAAGCAAAAGTAGTTTTAGTTTGTTTGTTTCTAAGATAGCTACTAGTCTTAGTGGGACTAGCAGCTCCGAGTGGACACTAGATTTCCCGATAATGCTGACCTTGTTCTTTTAGGGTGTGAAGCAACACTTTTAGGGAATTAGGAGCCCTTGGTTTATGGACATGTGTAATTGGGGTTGAAGTGCCCAAAAATGTCTATAACAAGTAGTAGTTAATATTAGATTAATAAATGGGGACCCTTTAAAAACTATTTCAAAAATTATTTTATCATTTAGGTATTTTCTTTGTTAGTTTTGGAATAAAACAAGATATCAATCGAACACCTTTTCAAAAGAACTAGTAAATTCTTTCCTTTCCCGCATATCGTATGATTAAGCATGATTGAAAGCCTTGCTAACCCAACAAATATAGTGAAAAGTGATCAAAGAAGAAATTCGTGCTAAAATGCTTTGAAATTACTTAAGTTTCTTTTATAAACTAGGTCCTTAGGTATTTCTCATCGAAACTAAGTCTCGCATCGCATATCATTATTTGTAGAAGGCGCACCTTAATAAGTTACCTTGGAAACAAGCAAAATGTGAAATTGTGATCACATCATCTCCCTCACCGCATCGCATTTCAAGCATTCAAAAGAGCACCGTAGACTTACCACCCATGGAAATTGGGAAATGCGATCAAGACCCAGACCCACTCCCTACATATTTTACAAAAAAATGTTTAGGTCTGTCGCTTAGTAAAAAGTTCTTTACATAGAAAACCTAACAAATTAGCTATGTCTTAGAAATAATAAACAAGCACATCGCATCTTGCATCTCACATCTCACAGAAACATATGTAATGATAAGAAGAGAAAAAGGGCATAATGAAATAATGTGATCTACGATATTGCTTCACAAATTGCAAAATCAACATTATCACAACTCGAAGGCTCGCCACCCTAAAATCTCTTTTCTCAACTTACAATGCAGACATTTATGAGCATTAAAGCTAAGAGATAACAAACATTAGTGGGCATTTAGTAAAGGTTAATGGCATTTATGTGTGAAAAGCCATTTAATGTGATATGATATATTCTTATGTGCATTCAAATAAAACTCCTTTTATCACCTTTACAAGTTATCTTTATCATTCCATTTCACATTCATTATTATCTCTATATATCTGATAGTTGTTATTTTTCTCCACTTTCAGGAACAATCCACAGAACAAATCTTTGGAAGCAATGGTAAAGAAAGGCAAGGTCGTCGCGTCTGAGAAATCAGAAATGACTCCCCTATTTTCAAATACTACATGTAGCAGAGATGGAGGAACCTCTACGTGGGAAACCATGTATAATATCTTAAAACAAGAAGAACCAAGACTCCTAGAAACAAAGATCATACTTGATGGTCATGATTCCTCAAATGCCTCCATTTTTGAGATGGCATGCTCATTTTTGCATCACACAGTTGTGTGTACAAAGATAATCCCTTATACAAATATGGTTAAATGGGTTATTGATGAGGCCAATATTGCAGACAAAGAATTCAGGACCAAAAGCCAAGAGTTTATGGGACCTTTTTTGCCAGACAAACTACGGCTTATGTACCACCTAACAGAGCCACAAGTCATCTACAACAAGCAATTTGTTGAGAAGTTTTCCAAAAAGAACGAGGACCCAACAGACTACACCCGAACCTGGTCAAATAATGAGGGTAAAATCAAAAAAGACAAGAAAGGTATGTTCTCTACTACATCTATTTGTCCCACTCATAGTTTTGTAGTGACCATGCTATGTAGGAAGTTTGGCAAGCCCGATAGTACTAAATTTTCCCAAGAATGGCTACCATTAATAGATGTAGCCGTAAATGCAATTATAATGAATTAGGCCCAAATTTTTTCTGATGATTTAGTGAATGCAATAATCAATTATGGAAGGAAAAGGAGTATCTCAACAAGGGTTGACCCTCCATTTTTTATGAGTGCCTATGTAATGGATGCAATTTGCTTTGGTTCGAAATTTCCTATAATGGGATGGAAGTGGACTATCCAAGATCCACTTCCCATTATTATATACCATAAAGACAGGTGGGAATCTCAGTTTCAGCCACTTTTTTACAAAATTTGTCATGGAGTCATGCTCCCTATCCACAAATAGATTTACAACCGAGATGCCCCAAGGTTTTCCAAGTAATCCGAGGTAGATATCCTCCCAGTTCCCAGATGGTTTGGGGAGGAAGAATTCATGTATATTAGGGTATTTGGAAGCATTACCCCACCACATGTCCTCCCATACTATGTCCCAGATAAATTGATGGCTAGAGGGATAGCCTATCAAATAGCTAGTGAGGGTGGGTTGAGCAAAGTGTTGAAGGAAGAAAAAAAGGCCATTTCGCCTACATTCCCCTTGTAGTGTGGAGCATTTGCACTACACAATTTGGGGCATGCATTTAAATAAGCAGAGATCATGTTATCTCTACAGTTACCTAAATTCCCAGGTATGCAATATGACCCATTTGGAACTGCCAAAGACTTCACTACCATGGTAAAAGTGAAGGTATTCATTCATGAGAAAGATCCATTTGATGACATATTCCTACAGAAGGATACATTCACATAAGTGAAGAACATGTCATCACTAATTTTTGAACAAGAAGAGCTTGAGGCCTTTCATCAATACAGAGAAAGGAGATTGTTAAAGGTCTCCTTGGACTAATTGCAGATTGAACCAATAAGGGAGCCGACTCTCAGCATAAGCCTAGAAGGTAGTTCTAGAGGGAACTCTAAAAATGACTCCCAAGCAGAATCCCAAGAGAAATCTACCAGGGAATCAGATCATTCAGAACATCAATCACAAAATGGGAAAAGAAAAAGTGTGGAGTCAAAAATAGATACAGCTCAATCTAAAGAAAAGACAGTTGAGCACACTTTAACTAAAAAATAGGTTGAAATTCATTCTACCTCCACTCAACCAATAAAACTCTTGGTGATTGATTTAGATGAATAGTGGGAGCACTTTAATAAAAATCTCCATGCTGAGAAACAAACACTAGAGCTACAAACTCCAGAACACAGAACAACTCAATAAATTACAATAGAGAAAACTGTAAATACTCAAGAGGTAGAACACATTCCTGTCACTCCTACCTCTAAAATTGTTTTAAGGATTGACGATATTCCTCCTTTAGATGTATTCTACAGTCCTACCCACAAAGCCATTGTTAAAAGACAAAGGAAGGAAAGGAAGTTGGATGATACAGCTGCTACTACTCCCGATAATGAAATGATGGATATCATTTGGAAGGACTCACCCATCGACTTATCTGCCAACTTTACTAGACTATCAAAGTTTGCAGGGGCCTATGCTATAGAAACCATCGATAAAGCAACAGAGGTGCAAATGTTGCTAAAGGAAAGGGAAAATAAAATCTTGTTGTTAAAACAATAACTACAACAAGAAAAGTCTAACAAGCAAGCAGAATTGCAGTTAGCTAAGCTCCAACAAGAATTCGAGCAGATGCAAATAAAACATCAAGCCATATTAGCAAAGAAGGAAGCACAAATACAAGGAATAACATATCTGCATAAAGATGAACCAAAAATTGATCAATTTATTACTGAAGCGCTTAGCCTTAACTCCGAGCTAATGCACCAAAAGGAACTATTATGCCAGAAGATCTCGCAATGGAATTCCCATTGAGAGACAAGTGAAAAATTGGCGAGTTAAATCATTGAGATGAGACTCGAATATAATGAAATCTTCAAGATAGTTTCTAACTTCATCACCTGGCAGAATTCAAATATGGGAGAAACGCTGACTTGCCTAAACTGGAGGAATCACACAAGGAAATTTTGTTTTCAGACTGGGATGCTAGGATTAGATAGGCAAAAAGGGAAACAACAGATGTAACAGTAGTAGAAAATAGTGTTACCAAGAACATCAATGAAAAATTACATAGTGCCAACTTGGTAGCAGAGTCCATTCCAGGTTTTCTTCAAAATGTCAAACAACTCAAACAACAGTGGAGGCAGTCAACTGAGGAAAAAGGAGAAGAAATTAGGAAAATGACCAGGTTAAACTAGGAAGCATGCTGGCGACATTTAGTGAAGCCTCATAGCCAGTGGATGACCCTAAGATTCCTAACCACTTCTATGGATAAAATGGTGCCAGCACTGGCCGATGCCATGTTCACTGGGCAGTTGAAATCTAAAATCATCCGAGCATCACAGCTTAAGCTCATGACGGACATCTACGATCTTAAGGATCAAACACAAAGGAGTTAGTCACCATGTGCATTTCTATTTTTGCTTTATTTTGCATAATTTGAGGAAGGTCGTTTAAACCTCCTCAACTATTTTTGTAATAATCTATTTTTAGTTTTGTAGTTTAGTATTTAAACCCCTCTCATGCATTTAGAGAGGGGTCCAAAAATTTTATTAGAAACAATCTTCAAAACATGCACTTCCCTTTGAGGAAGTTCTGGTGAAATGGATGGAACAGGATTTATTTTTATTTTATCTTGCATCTTCTACTGAAATTGTACTTTTGTACTCTTAGATGAGGTTGGATTTATTGGAAGTAGATCAATATTGTTGAATCACATGAGTAGGACTTATTACAAATGGTACTTTTATCTCGTAATTTTGTTTTACTTATGTATTAAGCAATAAATTCTCTTCAAGTTGTTTATGTATGAAAGTTTGAATCTTGGTTATCATTTATTACACTTTTGTATGGTGATGGCCTAAATTTTATGTTGAATATATAAATAATTTCTTATGTGATATATCTTTCAAAATTGTTTCGGCTAACTATTTATCCGAAATGATTTCATTTCTTATTGCAATTGAATGATCTTTATTTCCAATTTATTTTGTACATTATTGTATATCGTATACATCAAATTTATTCCTGGGTACAGTCATAGATAGATAGTGTCTACATTAGGATGTATACATGTGATTATTAGTTTAGATTAGATTAATTTTATCTTAAACATTACTCCAGATATCACATATCACCCCATTAGCACTATCATAAAATTAGATTGGGAAACTGGTCCCATTATCCCCAATCGGAGCCACTACACCAAATGGAAGAGGAACTTCCAAATAAGGGCTGGATCGGGTGGTTTTCCCCCATGTCGTAAGCAACGATTTTCGAGGCTTCAACAGACCCTCTTTTTATTTTTCTTCTCTAAAATCAAAGGCTTGACTAATAATCAAAATAGGTAAAGAGTATTCATGTTGATCATCAGGCCATGATATTAAATAAGGTGATTGAGCAAGAGGATAGAGTGTGATATGTCTCCTTTCATCTCCATGTGCTATGATCATGCTTCCTTATCTGCATCCAATGAAGGCATCTATTGTGGCTAACCATGGTCTTCCAAGAATTAAAGGATGGCCTCCTAGATTAATTTTTGGTTGAAAAGATTATAAAGTCTACTAGACATTCCCATGAATCCAAAGAAGCAATAATGTGTTCAAGTATTCTTTCTAGTACTACTTTAGATCTATCTACTAGTTCTAAAATTGTAGTAGTCGGTCAAATATTTGGCAGTTTTAAATACTTCATAGTTTCTATTGTCATGATATTTATAGAAGCTCATAGATCAATTAATGTTTTAGGAACTGAAAAATTATTGATTGAAATGGTAACCATAGGTATCCCTGGATCAATATATTTTTCAATTGTTGTTCCTACAGACATGAGACTAGCTAGTTTTCCAATGACCTGGATTGTAGGTGGATCTCTTTTCTTTCTGCCGGTTTTCTTAATGCATAAGTCTTTTATTATTTTTGTATATATCGGAATATCTTTGATATCTTGAAATAAAGAAATTTTGACATAAGAGTTCTTTAATTCATCTATGATATCAAATTTAGGAAGAGAAATTAAATCTTTTTTATCAACTAACCTTTCTGGGAAAGGTGGTGTCTGAGTCATAATAGTTTTTGTTTTTTGAATTTGATTCCTTGAATTACATTTTTCATATCATTCTCCTTCTTCAATTTTTTTTCTATGATTGGCGGAGAATATTTTTGGAGAAATTTTCTTGACCTCAATTGGATGTCTTGAATAGGAAGAATAGAATATGTAGGAAATAATGTTGTTTCTTCCACATTATAAGCTAGCCTCTCTACCCTGTTACTTGGATTTTCTACTGGATGAGCTGGTAATTAAGTTGGTATAAGTGGTGGTTGGTTAGAAGGCAGATGAAGGTACTGAGGTTGAGTTAGTGCAGGAATGGATTGTTGTGTGGATGGATTTGATTGAGGGGATTGCTAGAATTGCTTATATGGGAATGATTGTTGAGGATAGGGCCGTTGATATGATTGATAAGATTGATATTGCTGAGGGTAAAATTGTTGGGGAGGTTGAGCTACATAAGCATATCATCGCCAACTTTGCGAAGGTTGGTTTTGATTTTGCTGAGGAGGCCAAACCTACCATGGCATTGGAGTATTCCATGAATTTTGATACTGAAAATTCTAGGGAAATTGTTTAGGAAATTGTTGAGATGTTCCTATAACATGTGGTTGCCAAGGTCTTCTTGGTGCTATATAATAAAATCATTGAGTTTCTTCTAATTGACCTTCTTGTAACTCTTTTAATGTTGGACAATCTTTTGTAACATGATTTTCTGTACAAAGTCCACAAACATGTATATTATCCAAAGGACACTCTCGTAGAAGATGCTTCTTCCTACACTTAGGACAAAAGATTGACATTGTTTGTTCTTCTTCTTCTTGTTTCTTGTTTTATTTTGATACATCAAATTGTGTTCCTAAGGTGCTCAAAATATTTGTTTTAAAGTTTTTTAGCAAACTCCCTACTTCTGCTCTTATTACTCCTCTTGTTTTTGATTTAGAAGTTCTAGAAGTTATATCTTTTTTTCCTATTTTGGATCTACCTCTAGAGTACTTTTGACATAATTCAACAATTTCATCAAATGGTAAGTATGAAATATATCCTTTACCCATTACATTGAGAATATCAAGATACTCATCTCTTATTCCTTTAATAAAAATTGTTCTAATGGTATCAAGATTTAGAGAATGTTGTTTGGATTTTTGTAGGTTGTAAAGAAATCGTTCCAAATATTCTTCCAAAATCTCATCTTCTTATTGATACGTTCTAAAAATATCTTCTTTTGAATCTCTAGGCCTACAATAGGCTTGATATTTTTTAAGAAAAAATTTCTTCATTTATTCCTAAGAAGTAATAGAGTGTTCTCGTAATCCCATAAACCATTTTAAGGCATTTTATTTAAGAGTAGTGGGAAAAAGACGAAGCTTACGTGTATCATTAGTATAACCATAAGTTCTACATAAGATATCAAATTCAAACATGAATGAATCTGGATCTTTAGAAGACATTCCATAAAAATTTGGTAAAACTGAAGGTGGAATATTCTTCATTTTTACCTCTTCTCCTAGAATTGTTCTAGTGTCTACAATTGGAAATCCAAAAGTAGCATCTTCATCATTTTCTATTTCTACATATTTTCTTATATTATGATCATATTCTCTCTTGGCATCTTCTTCTTTTTTCCTTTCTTCTTCTCTTCTTGCCTCTTCTTCTCTTCTTCTTTGTCATTCTTGTTGTTATTTTTCATATTGTAACCTTTGTTCTAGAGTGAGGATATTTGATCCTTGCCCTTCTCCTACCATATACTTTTCAGAAATTTCAAATGGTTCAGTAACAACTTGAGATTCAACTTGTTTTATTTGTTCAAAGATAGGTTGATCTATTTGTTCAAGAATAGGATGATCAATTAGTTCTCTTGTCTCTCTTTGTTTCCCTATGGAAGATGTTCCTATATGTTTATGTTTTATCTTCACTTCATAAGCTAAAAAAAATTGTCTTTCAACAAGAGTTAACCTTTTTCATGGACATTTTTTTTCCTCTAACTCTTCCAAAGTTGGTTTTCTGGCAATTGGTGTAGTTAATTCAAATGGAGGTAGTCCTGCTTCTACCAGTGGTTTAGTAATTGGAGGGTCTTTTTTTTATGTATCTACCTTTTTCATCTCTTTGTCTAGGCATAAATGACCATAATGAAAAATCATATTTACATTTTATGTTTTTGTTTTGTTTTTTATTTTATTTTTATGTTTTTGTTTTATGCTTCCTATTTTAATTAACTTTGAAAAAGCTTCCCCGGAAACAACACCAAAATGTTGGATAAATTTACTAAGTAAATTAACACGTGTTTTACTTGTCAATATGCGTTTGTAAACTTGGAAGCATGTCCAAAATATATGGATTTCAAGTGAAATCAAATTAGGAAGGAAAGATTATAAAGTTAAAGGAACTGCATATTACAAATATAATCTAAGTTTTAAAAGACTAACAAGTTTCTTATTCAAGATGCAACAAGCAAGAGAAGAGGATCATAACTTAGGAGTACTAGTTGTCGTTCCTCATAGTATTGTCCCCAAGAAGAGAAACTAAAGAGTCGTGGTCTGTAATGTGTAGATAGCAAGAGAAGAGGATCCTAACTTAGGAGAACCTCGTTGTCCTTCCTCACAGATCTACTCCAATATCATTACCATTGCATCAAATAAAACTGAAATTCAAGAAATAATACAAGAAATGCAAAAAGGACAGTTTTAGCTATGATTCATAACTTTATAGAAGGAGAATTTAACTTAAATTATTGTTTGTCCTTTCACATGCAAATTTGATTTTAAACTATCATCATCCCAAAATCATCACACATCTAAAATAACTGAAGCATAAAACTGAAACAAGAAATACTGAAATAAAATTTATGCTAATGTAATCAAAGTGTACTTAGCTTGGTATGGGGGGTGTTACAAGTTTATTTGGGCACATCACTCCCGACATCCAGATCAGTACAATGAAGACTCATCAAACCCTAATTCAATTGTTACATGCCCTAGACAAGTCATCAAATTGACTGCTTCCATCCATGAAAGTTTCCTAGCTTGAAACCCTGCTGAAATGCCTCCTTGGGACACTAGCGTAGCCTTGGTTAGGGGTAACTATGTTGTAGAGCACGTAGGCCCATTCAGGCCTGCACTACAGTGCACTTAGGCCCTCTTTGACCTGCACTGGGCGAGAATGAGCAAAATTATCATTGGATTTTGGGAACATTCTCTAATTCTAGAGCATTCTAGAAGGATGCCCAACTCTTATCTCATCCTATGAGGTAAACTTTGGATAAGCTATGGATCAATTAACCCTCTATCCTCTCATCTCTTTCTCCATGGAAACTAACTCCAATTTTGGAAATCCATTCAATTCCCAATTTATGACTTAACCACCTGCATTTCCCTATAAATTGACCACTCATCATATTGATCAGGGGGCTGGAATTTGAAGATTGTAGAGAAATATTGTTGGTTTGAGATTTGAGTTCATTTCAAGTAATGTTATGTTGCTGGATTGATGTGCTTTTGGTGTGATGACGGTTTGGACTGAGCTAGAAGAGTGACACAAGATCGAACCACTTTGGGTGTAACTCTTCCCTCTACATTAATTAAGTTGTTTGTTCCTTTTCTCATATTCTTGTTCATAACTATGATGATTATGTGTTTCAATGTTGTTGATTCCATTGGTTTATAGTAGATATATCATGTATTATTTGATCATTGTTGTTTTTTTGTTTCTATTGACAGGTACCAATTGAGTGGATTCAGTTCAAGTGTGAGCGACGGGAGCAATTCAAAGGAGATCAAGGAAGCGAAATATGACAAGTAAGTTCCTTCATCTCATCTATCTATTATAGGAAAAGGTTAAACCACTTTCTTTTTGTTGTTCTAAGTGTAGCTACCCACTTAGGGAAAATGTGTTTATCTGTAGATACAAATTCCATATAACAAATTAGCAACCATACTGGGGAACAATTGTCATTCCTGGTAGTTTATCCTCATCACATTATAGCCTAGCAGACTTTACTTGATTTCATTGATCTCTTTTCAGTCATTTTGAAGTGTTTTTGGTCAAAATGTGTGCTTGAATGTCTCCTTATTAGACTCTCTACCACCATCATAGCGTTGGTCTTGACACAATGCATTGTAGAGCAGCCTTATCTTAGAGACAGTGCACTATAGCACATTGTCTCCCAGTCTGGGCTGTGCTGATTCCTTTTAGGCTAAAAAACCCATCTTTGGCTTGGTTTTTTCCAAATTTTCTTTTGATGTTGTTTTCTGAAAGATCAAAGTTTTCTATGGTTCTGAAATCAATTTGTATTTCTTCTCCTAGCCCTACTTTGACCTTGATTTTTTAGTGTTTCTTAAGTGATTTATTTATCATTATCAATTCATTGTCAAAGTTAGCTTACATCAATTATTATTTTCAGAAAAATAAGTGTCGTAAAGTCTTCATGTCGTTGAAAAAAAATTGCCGTAAAGTCTTCGTTTCTTGCGAAAAGTATTGATTGATTGTTTGTTCATTTAGTTTCCTTTTATTCATCTAAACATTAAAGGAAATGAAAAGAAAAAACATGCATTATGCATTTAGAGGTTTGTGTGTGCTTGTAGGATTAGTATAGGGAAAGTTTCATTAGATGTGCTCTGTGCTCTTTGTTCAAAGGTTCTGATTTCTCTATCCATTTTAGTTAAAATTTTCATTGTTCAAATCAAATGAAAATAATGTTTCTCATCATAGTTACATTCTAGGAGTTTTAGAAACATCACGCAGTGAATCTAAAAGGAAAACTTTTAAACAAGATCAACTAAAATTTATCTCAATTAACCTAATGGAGCATTGTAACTTAACGCATAACATTTAGAGGTCTAGGCTAGAGACGTGTTCTGGTGTCGTTAAACATAGAAATTGTCGCTAATTGTCTGCGATACATTCCAAGTGTGATACCTCATTCCATGCACATAAGTATATCGTAGCTCTTCCACGTACCTTCAAGTATATAGGGTGGTTTTATAGTATGAAAAGTATAAAGGAATGCTCTCACTATGCGGTTTCGCATTAGACAGCGCTAACACGGATTGGGCCTCCACGTAATTTTGAGTATATTTGGGAGGACTACATTAGGTTTCTATCCATCCATAGGTAACCGAGTCGGTTGCCTTTTATACTATGATACACCAAAAATAGCTTTCGAGAAGATTGCCTACACGTATGTTAAGTCCTTGGTTTACTGAGGCAGTATATTGTAGTTCACAGTTACTTGGTAATCCTTTTTCCTAGATTATCCCTCTTTGTTTTGTTTTGTTATTTTGATTAAAATAAAATTAATTGACCACAGATAACATCCTCCACGTCACTCCTTAGTTGATCTTAGGTTGAGACATATGGCAACAACTCCGAATTCCACCGATCAAGGAATTCCTTTTGATAGGAATCCTAGTACTTTTCCTCCTTTAAGAAATATTGGTGCTCCATATATGGCTACATTATCTTTTCTGGGATTTGCCATTGGCTTGCTAGTATAATTGTTTTCAACCTTCTTGGTTCAAAATTTCGTGATTTCTCTGTAATCGAGTACTCCTCCACCTGGACAAAATCAAACTCTAGTTGATCCTAAAGTTGACCCTTTACCTTCTTCATCAGTTGTTTCTTCCTCCCCTTCGTCCTCTTCACCTGGTGAAAGTTTTGAAACTAGTAACTAGGTGGATAAGAAGAAGAAGAAAGGGAAGAAGAAGAAGAAGAAGAAAAATCAACAGGGGGTGTTACACTAAAATTTGTCACCATGACTATCTGCAGTTAGTATGGCTCCATCAACAGTCATACTATCCTCCTTGTCAAGCCTTATACCTCTGCTCTCCATGTCAAACTTCAAGAAAGAGAGAAATTCATAAAAAATCATGTTTATCTCTGGGTACGCAGGTTCTCTCTACCTTGCCTGCGTGTACGCATCCCAAGCTCATTGTACCTGCGTACTTGTATGCTCTGTAAGTCAAGCGATGGGTGCGTACTCCTGTAAAGGTCAAAAGGCGTGAGTTTCATCTTAAAAAAGTTACTTGTGGTCACTTCTAGAGCCTTCTAGAAGAGTGTTTAATGTGTATTGAGCGCCTCCAGATGGTTCATGCATCCCTATGATAGAGGAACTTATCCCATCAAGAGAGGAGCTACCCCATCCAAAAGAGGGAGTATCCCATTGATGTTGGAACTGAATAACTTCCTCTAGAACACTAAAAATACAAGCATTGGGCCAAGGGAGGGGAGGTTGAAAGATGAACATTCCAAAGGGTATATGTTGCTCGAATTAGGACTTCCATTGTAAGCTTGTGAGGAGAGATTAGCATCCTTTCTTGTTTCATTTGGAAGTGGGTGAGCTTGTCAAAGTAGAGGAAAACTCTTGCTGGACCCTGGGAGGAACTTGCACAACACCAGGGTTCAGGTTGTAATGGTTTCTTTTTTGTTTCCTTAATACAAATAAGTCCATTCTTCTCAATGATTTGTTGTTAATGAATTGTTTCATATACTCCTTGGTCTATATGTTGGATATGTTTTGTTTTATGGAATATTCAGGTGTTATGTAATCGGTTGATTGTTAGTGTATGCAGGTTTCAAAGTGAAGGAGGAGCTCATCTGGATCAGCGAGGCTAGACTGCTACAAGGAGCGTTGGACTTCAGGTAGGATCGAAAAACACTTGGTTTCTCATAGGATAATGCATGTTTAGAGAAGGATTGCTCTTAATTGT
>APFE031745862.1:21999-86849 GCA_000404065.3 Pinus taeda
TTAATTGTCTTGTTTGTCACTAGAAAGTCTTAGGCTTCTAGGGAGGTTGGTTTTGTCCGCAAGATTAACTCTTTCCGCATGACAGGGGGGTAACCAAGCAACCATTGCTTCGAATGAAACTTCTGATAAGAAACCATCCAATAAGCCTCACAAACTTTGATATCCTTGCAAACTTTGTATGGGAGACTGTCTTCTTTGAAATTGTTCCAGTATTCCTCAGATCTTAGAAGAATGGTCTTCTCATTCACATCATCCTGTATCATCAACTTCGGGAGATCATGCTAGTGACACACCATCAACTAGTGGTAGTAAAGTCATGGAAAGAAGGGTAAAGTTAAGTTTCCCCGTAGGTTATGTGAAGGGAATCACCCCATTCACCTTTGTCTCTATCTGGAAGCCCAAAAAGTGTTGGATAACCATCATGCTTCTCTGCAACAACTTCCATCTAGTTATAGGAGACTCTCCCTTAATCCTTCACTAGTTGATGAAGTGACTAACCCAAATAAACCGTTGGTCAAACCCACTCTCTCTGAATGTGGATCCCATGAGTCTATACCTGACCAATCACAGGTCGAGGAAAAAGTTGACCTGATTTCACCTTCAAATAATTGTACCTTTCTCGTAGAGAGTGAGTATGATACCACTCAAGTTCTTTTCGTTTCTTCATATTCCAATGAGCTTGGAGGAAACCCTCCTATTCCATCAAAATAGTGGGAAAGTCCTCCCGTTCTCAAAACTCAAGGGGGTAATTCTCCCATTCTTATGGTACCCCCTCCAAGTAGTCTTATCACTTCCTTTGATTGGAATCGACTGACATGATGTTTTCTTCCTTATTATGTGCCTTTCCAGATCATAGTATAGGTTTATAATATGATTGTATCTGGCACTATTATAGATGAAGGTGCATCTATGCATATCCTTTCCTCCATTGCTTGGCAAGTGATCGGTTCGCTACCACTAGTGCCTATTACCTAGAATTTGTTGGCTTTTAATAGAGGAACCAGTCAACCATTAGGGATCCTTCCTCAATTGCCTATTACTTTGGGAGGAAAAATTATTTATCTCAATGTGATGGTAATCCCAGGCCCTTTAGATTACAATTTACTTCTTGGGCGTGACTATGTTTATGACATGGGAGCTATTGTTTCAACACTCTTTCGAGTGATGTGTTTCTTGCATGAAGGCAAACTTGTGACCGTTGACCAACTTTCATTTCCCAACCCAAATATGGCTTCTAGTCAACCATCTTCCCTAAATGATCCTTTTGTCCCAATGGTATCTTCCCCACCATGGGTCAATTATGTGGCAACCCATTCCATGCCTACATCAACTAACGATCGATTCCATGATGTTGTGCATTATGTATTGGGGGCATTGGAACCATATCCCTCTAATGGATTCCTTGCTATGTATCCTTCCAAAGCATTGTTCTCCCATCTGATGAGAACCTCTTGGAAGTCATGACCTCTTATGGGTCGTGATCATGGAATCATGAGCATAGTTCCTTGTCTTGTGTCAAGCTCATTAAAAAATGAAACAAGGAATATGAGCATAGTTCCTTGTCTTGTGACAAGCTCGTCAAAAAATGAAACAAGGAATATGAGGATAGTTCCTGGTCTTGTGTCAACCTCGTTAAAAAATGAAACAAAGGGTATGAGCATAGTTCCTTGTCTTGTGTCAAGCTCGTTAAAAAATGAAACAAGGAATATGAGGATGGTTCTTTTACTATGTCAACCTCATTAAAAATGAAACGGGTCCAAGAGCATAGTTCCTTGTCTTGTGTCGAGCTCGTTAAAAAATGAAACAAGGAATCTGAGCAGAGTTCCTTGTCTTGTGTCAAGCTCATTAAAAAATGAAACAAAGTCCCCTCGAGCAAAGTTCCAATTCGAGTCATTGATTAGATCTCGTAAAATCCCAGTCGAGTCTTTCACTTGATCTCGTAAATGAACCTTCATTCCATCCACCTGATAGCCACAAGTAGTCTACTTAGGTGAATGCAATGAATCTAGGGGGGCATGTAAACCAATCTCAAGCATAGTTTTTCATTTCAAGCTTGTGTAAACATGAAACTGAATCCAAGCATAGTTCCCTATGGTTCAAGCTTGTTTAAAAATGAACCCATCTCCATTTTAACTCTTGTGATTGCCATTCTATCAGCCTCTTCCATCATATGGGCCTTGGTTTTTCTCCTTCCTTCGTCATGATTTGCTTGGCCGATCATATGCTTTCACTTGATTGTTTTACCCTTTTTGAGGAACAGTTGCAATGATTGTTCTTATTAGCCAGCCTCTTCACATAAATCAACATGTTTTGAGAAGTTCCAACTTCATCAGAACCAGTTGCTATCCTAGACACCACTCCTTCCTCTAAGTGGAGTCCTCTTTAAGCTATTTGCAGACTCTCGAAATATGAAAAGATTTTTGACCGCTTGTCCTTTTCAACTCGTAAATGGATTGGAAATGACATCTACTCAGTATAAGTTTAACCCTTTTCCAGACTGAGATAGATTACTTACAAAAAAGGAATAATTTCATGAAAAATTCATGGTCAATATGTTCTCTCTTGTATTATTTTATGCTTTTTCGAACTTGAGAGACAAATTTACAAAAAAGAACATGTGGATTTTTATTTTTGTCCCTTTTCAAACTCTCTAAACATGAAAAGGATTGGGTTCTCATTATCGTTAAACTCTTTAAAACATCAAATAGAGACAAACTTGTCCATCATGACAAGACCAAGTTTCACCTTCGCTAGGCTCATTAAAACATCACATAGCGATGGATTCACCAAAAGGGTGGTGGAATTATACTACAAGAATGTGTTATCCTCCTCAATCTTGTTAAAAAATAAAGAGGTGTTGGTCAACAATGACTAGGGAAAATGGGAAAAGGGATAAATCACTTTATGGTAGCAAGTCACTCTTGAACACATTGACACTTTCACTCCATCTTTGTGACTATTTGGGTTGGATTATCTGCTTGATGATTATCATACCTATGGTCTATTACATCATCCATCACTTTGGTTTTGGGTGAATGCTACCAATTCATTCAGTTTCACCAACATGTTCAAGAGAAGTCACTCAATACAATTCATCCTTTGCAATACTTATAAACCTTCATTTTCATGACCTCCATTCCTAAACCTTGTGTCATCAATCACATTCTGCCTTCAAAATTATTACACTCGTTTCATGTCATTGATGGGGGATACATCAAGGCCCTCCTACGATAAGTCGCTTCTTGTCGACATCAACACATTATCCAGGAAGTTGACTTAGAAACACCCTTCCAATACCTTGAGGCTTGCATACATCAATGGCAATCTTCTCACTTCTGACGACAGGTTGACATCACAAGCCTTTGACTGAAAGACTTTGTATGGTGTTCGCCATCAGAACATCTATTCACACCTTGCAGAATGTACTGTAGTAACTGGAGAATCACTATCACTATCAGTGATCTCTCTCGCATCTGTTAACAACTTACATCATTGGCTTTTAATCAGATGGTGTCTTCCCATGTTTGACTTCAGATAACATTTTCACATGGTTAGTGTTGGTAACGAAATCCCCCAAGGATAGTTTTGGGGCTAAAAGCCCATGTTTTGGGTCAAATTTTGTAACAAAGTTGTAAAGTCTCCACATTTTGTGGTTGCGGAGCGCGAAGGTATCATGAGTCATAAAGGGTTGTATGCCCTTATTTTGTAAAGTAAAGTTGGTTGTAAAGATCTACCCATGGTCTGTGGACCATGGGATTGTATAAAAAGAGCTAAGTAAGTAAGCTCTAAGTAGCTAAGGAAGTAAGAAGTCTTGAGCGATAAGGAGGAAGTCTTTAGAGAATTCTAAGTTTTTAGTCATAGCGTAGGTAGAGGCTCTGCAGCTGAGTGCGTAGAGGCCTAGGGTGGAAGTCCGTAGCTGAGTATGTAGAGGCCTAGGGTGGAAGTTCACAGCTGAGTGCATGGACCCCTCCAGTTGTGTGCATAGGGCAGATAGAGTCTGTAATCATTTGAAGATAGAAATAAAGAGAAGCATTCTACAAATTTTGTGTCTTTGTTTCCTATTAATGCATCTTGTCATATTGTGTATGGATTTCATTTACAATGCTTATGTGATGTGTGAATGTATTTAATTACATTGGTTAGTCGAACACAAGTAAGAATATCTGTTTACGTGGTGCTAACTATGATTGTTTAATAAGATAAGTAAGACAATTAAGATAATTTGGGAATCTGCACAATACACTGTCGTAGTAGAGTGAAATTACTTGAACCGCAGGTTACGTCTGCACAAAGGTCAATCACACCCCTTCATGGAGGTATTGAAGGGTGAAATAAAGGGCTAGACTTACAAAGCCTAGAATTTAGCGACCTACGCGAAAGAAGGAATAGGAGGAATAAACTGACATCACGACCATATCAAGGTGTTGTAACTTGGTTCCAGCATCCCCCCATACTGCTTTGGGTGAGACTTCGGTTCACGCTCCAAGGGTTGATGCTGAAAGGGTCAGTAGTATAGGGATTTGTTTGTCTAAATAACGTTAAACTTGGGTTAGGCCCCACGCATCCAACAAATGGTTCTATTGTCGGGACTGGAATCTTCATAAGAGATGTGTGATGTTGTATCACTGGAGTCCAACTAAGAAAGAGATCGAAGACTGGTTGGATAGGAAGATCCACAAATTCACGACGTAGGAGAACATAAATCCATGACTGACAAAGGAATAGTGGCTAGACAGGTACCTATATATAGATATCCACGAGATATTTTTCTATTCCTTTCCAGCTGAACTATACGAGTGGATCGCGAAGCTAGTGGATAGCCAAGGAAGGTGGAGACTTGACGATCCTATTGTCTGGACCCCGGAGTTAGTACGAAGATTGGAAACCTCTGAGGATAAGATCATCTGTGCTATCGATCATTGGCTCGATCGCATCATAGGAAGATTTGTGATTGAATTCGTAGTCAATACCTCAGTTAGCTAAAGTGAGGTGGAGCGCACTTTTTCAAAGGTCCGCGAGGTAAGTACTTGAAGTCTTTGAATACCTGGGTTAAGATGTTATTGCGTGAAAAATGGGTTATGTAGCTACCTTGATGTTCTAAGCTACGTGAAGCAGAAATACTTACATGTTGATGTTCTAAGCTACGTGAAGCGGAAATACTTACAGGAACGAAGGGAGAAATGGTACTGAATATAGTCCATTGGTTTCACCTCCATTGGGTAACGAAGAGGGAGTAGCGCAAGATTCTCCGCGGAGTGAAATTTAGTTAATAAGACAAGGATTCCTGCAACTGCCACCTCCACCTACACCACCTCCAACTTCACCACCAACACCTGCGACTTCACCCCTACCACCTCCACCTCCACCGCAGATCAACATGGCAAATTCAGTAACGCTGCCTTTGTTCAAAGGCTTGGGAAATGAGGACCCGGACTAGTTTTGGTTCGTTGTGAAAGATTTGTGGCACTTGAAGTTGAGCATGAACAATTTTGACACTTGAAGTTGTTGGGATGAATGACTTATCATCTGGATGGTTCAAAGACTTGAAAGTATCACTCTTTTCTTGCAATTCATTCCTTTGAAGTTGGGACTCAAGCTAAATAAACTCAATGGTTTCATGCGTTTGCTATAGATGCTGTGAAATATCAGCAAGAGTTTCTTTGCTGACGTGCACCATGTCTTCATCACTGGATATGATCAAACTGTGAAGAATGTTTAACAACTGAATATGTTGTGCCATCTGAGCTTGCTCACTTGAAATCAGGCTCTCTTGTTGTAGATGTCGTACTTTAAACTATATCACTTGAAGGAAAGGCTCGCTTGAATGTGACTTGAATGGCACGCTCGCTTGATTTGTTGTTGATTGCACTTGCTAGAGTTGTAAAAATTTTCCCGCTTAAACTCTGGAATTCACGCTCGCTTGATGATGATCGCGTTTGTTTAAGCGCTCACTTGACTTACTTGATGAATTCACATTCACTTGAATGAATAGCCACACTTGCTTGATGGTGATGTCAACTTGCTTGATTTATTTAACTTGTTTGATGATTACTGCAATAAACTTCACTCTGGCTCGCTTGATGTATTGATTTTTGCACTGAATTATGGCAATTTGGTTGAATGAATAATCACGCTCGCTTGCAGGAGATGTAAACTTGTTTCTTGTTAAAATTCATGCATTCACTTGATTTTTCTTTAAAGGAAGGGTGTCGAACACTGTCGAAAATGCACCCAAAAAAGCTTACAATGATTTCAATGATTCACTACAATGAATTCAATTTGACTCAATTCAAGACTTGGGTGTCGATTTCAATCGACAATGCACCCTTACAATTCAATGTGATTTGAGTTTGATTACAAAGTTCTTAAATTTGTTTACAAGAATGTTGATGTAGACTTTGCTTTGAAACACTGGAATTTGCAAATTCATGAACTTGATTGTATGAGTGAATTTGTTTGTTGATGTAGAATGTGGATGTTGACAATCTTTGATTATTTGTTGCAAATGCACGTGTTGAGCTTAATTAACCTTCCTTGAAGCTACTTCATTACATGTGTTGTGCTTGCTGGCATTGCATTTTATGTGTGCATGAAATGAAATCGTTTATGTGTCAAAACTAGACACAAATCATAAGCAAAAAACATGAAGCATGCACCATCAAACACACATAGTGTACCTTAGATCCCCTTATTCAATTTCGGGCGGATCTAGGACACATCAGCACCACAAAAAAGATATCTTTATTGAGTATTGAGATCATCAACCTTTCATCTTTTACAACATTGCCATGGAAGCTTTCTCAAATAATGATAATTTGACACTTGCAATTTTTGGAAGCAAATGCGTTCAAAAAACTGACTTAACTTCCTAGAAGTAAAAATATTCACTTATCTCTCCCAATTTACAAAACACTTATAGCTCCAAACTTACAAAACAAATCACCTTATCACTCCATACAATCACTTTAAAAAATACAATCCCTTTAAAAAAATACTTTTCTAATGCACCTTATTCCTCCAAAAGCATTATTTTCTTATCCCTTTTTTAAAATGCTTTTACATACATCCCATTAAATTATGAACATTACCAAGACACTCCAAAGTGATGTAACGTTTCTTTTAAAATGATTTATGAAGGCACTTCAAAAAAGATTTATCGTTTGTGCATGTAAAAGTATATGCACAATACACCATAAGCTTTATGCATGTTATTAGTTGGAGAAAAAGTGAGAAGGTGCGTAAATAACCTTTAAGGATACTACCCGTAATCAATGATTTTGTTGAGATTTGAACTCCACTCTCACTATAAACTCCACGCTTTTGTTGAGCTTTGAACTCCACGCTACTATAAACTCCACACTTGAAATTGTTTTTTTTTTCATGAAACCATAGAATAAAAGCGACTTGCCAAATCGTATTCGCATAAAATGTTTTGACAGAACATGACACGTCTAAAGTTCTTGCCTGCCTGTATCAATGAACTAATGGTTGAATTTTAGAGATTAATTTCCACCAGAGAAATGAAGCGGAGAGAACAGCCAAAGCTCGCAGTCAGCCATGGCATCCCCATTGAGATAGGTGGGAACAGGAGCAAATTCGCTGTTACTGTAAGAGATAAGAAAGTGGGTCTTTCATTTCTTGAGGAAATCCTGCCTTTCCATATCCTCGCAACTTCAGCAATTCCGTGGTCTCCTTAATGGTTCGATTTCATCCGCAGCAATTAAGTGGTCTCTTCAATGATTTGATTTCATTTGTAGCGATTTCGTGGTGGAATTTTCTTCAACGATTGTTTCAAGTGAGCCGCACTCCATAAACAGAAGAAATTGAAGCAAGTCGTATAATTTTGTTCAAGAAAACTACTGGAAATGTCAAAGTCAATACTACAGCTCGCTGGGCAAAAATGATTAACAAATCTCGCTGTAGTTCGCTTGAAGAAACACAAAAATACGAATTTTGGTGCGCGGTGCGCACTTTCCAATTTATCGGCCTTGGCTCTGGTGATCAACTTTATCAACTGTTTACGCATGTGGTTGCAACTTATTTCTATTAGGCAGAGTAACCACCAGCGGTGAAGTCACTAGACCTCCCCACACAGTCTCATCATGGAAGAAATAGAGTTGTCACTGACTATGGTAATAGTGCAAAAACCGATGCAAAGAAATCTTTATATGCAGTGAAGATTGGCTTGATTCAAAAGCTCAAATCAGGAGCGTAGGCAGGAAAAGTAGAACAAGGGCAGTGACCAGAGCAGAAGATTGAAATATACCAATAGTGAACATGGAATCTCGAGATTTAAAAAATTGATAAATTTCTTTTCCTATTATAATGAGCTAAACAAATTGCATACCAATTGACTGTTTGGTAGAATTTTCAAAAAGTCTGCGTGGCTGAAATATCCACCTTTGCATCAGTTGCAGCTCCTATACGCATTTCCTTGTCGCACGCTTTTCGCTGCAAGGTATACACAGCTCACAACTCTTCCATTCGGCGTTCAAAAAACTTCCATAATACTCTGCAGTCACGTGTTTCTATGCATGGCACAATATTCACAAGCCGCAGTAGAAACTCCATACATGGGCTATTGAGCACTGTACTAAAAGTTCTGAAGGACTGCTCAACACCGTATAAACTCTGATGGTGCACGCATCAGTTTGTTTTTAAGCCATTTTTGTGCCACGCTTTGCAAAACCCAAGCCAAACAGAGAACATTGCAGGTTTTGAATGCTGATGAACTAGAATAATGGGTTACACATATTTTCCAGCATTTATGAACGATAATTTCGCCTTAGCTCAGCTTGCAGAAACTGCGAAACTGATATCTTGACACAGGCTTATTTGGCACCTCGCAGCAGCAACCAATTCGACACCATTCGACATCAATGCTCCCACCATGAGTTGAAACCAAATCTCACTCACAGGTAGTAGTAATCGTCTATGCTCTGATACCACAATATTGAAACAGAAGTGTCCTGAGACACATAATTTTATTAATCAGAAAAGATAATTACATAATTGATTTGCAAGAGCTTACACCCGAACTACCCAAACACTCTTGCAATGAGCTTTTATAAGCTACATGTCCTAACTACCTCTAATTATGGATCACTTATTAAATAACAAGTGTCCATTTACATTAAATGCTATTCAAACCAACTAGCTAACTAATCTCCTAAAATAGAGCCTAAGATACGACACATTTGGAGAGTCATATCTAGTTACAACATATGCTAATTCTAAAAGTCTCCATTAAATATTAAACATTCTAGAATAATAATTATTTAATTTAATATCTTAAATTAATAATTATTTTATTCTAATTTTATAACCTATGATAAAATTGTATTTTTGGATCATCTAACAAAGTGGAATTGCAACAGGGGATGATAAGGGGAAACAGCCTGAAGACAGCGCATGGGTTCGTAAAGCTCTAGCGAAGGAGGCTTGATTTTATTTAGAGTGCACACACAAAACATTCATGGAAGCAAAGAAGAGCTTCGTTGAGGGCTCCACCTCAGGGAGCAAGGATAAGCCAGACCAAGAAATGGACCCTTATATGCTTACAACCTTTGTAAAGACCTGCATGAAGTTGCTACGTGATAGCAAGGCTATGAAGGGGTTACAGGAACTTATAAATAGATGCGCCGAAAACACTCCGAGTGAACCGTGCATTGTACGAAATATTGGTAAGCATAAAACAAGGACAGGATGAGAGATGAGGCTAACTGCGCAGATAGGAGAATATGAAATGGATCAGGTTATTTTAGATCTAGTGTTAGACACGAACGTCCTACCGAAGAAGACTTGGGAGCAGATGGGAAGACCCGTGTTGTAGTTGTCTCTGATTCAGTTAAGGATGGAAAATCAGTATAAGATCATCTCCATGGGACAGCTGCAACGGGTGACTGTAGATATTGAAGGCGTGAGCACATCCTAACTTTGAGGTAATAGAAATTGTGTATGACAACAACCCCTACCCCACACTCCTTGGCATTGATTGAGCTACTAATATGAATGGGGTAATCAACCTAAATAAGTGTGTGGAGTACTAAAGAAGGTATGTTTTATTTGATTATTTTGGCATCTTTTCATTAAAACTCATAGCCCCTTTGCATCATGAACTAGGTAGATAATAAGAGATTATGACAAAATCTGTAAGATTAATATGCAATACGAAAACACTGATAATTGCCATTTCTTATGTAGGAAAAGGGAAAAATGAAAGACTGTCATTCCAAAGAAAAAGACAGCGCCAAGTTAACTGCTGTCCCTTTGGCGGGGAACCACATGCAAACAAGGTGATCCAAATTAAAGCATATCAGCCAGGGAAAGGAAATGGAGATATCGACTCAATGCAAGAAAGCAAATGGATAACTGAGAGTTAACAGTTTAGCGAATCCCTCAGGATCCTTTGATCTTGAGGGATCACTGCTTTAACTATTTTTGCATCCTTGACATCTCCGCCTTAGCTGTTATAAAAAGGGGTAGCACCACTAGCCCGGGGGATGGACTGTCATTTTTCTATGTAACTTTTCTTGAATTTGAGACTTTGATCATCAATTCTCGTTGAGAAGTGATCCGTTGTAATTTTTTTTTAATGCATTAATACAAACTTGGTTGTTGTTTCATCTTGATCCTCGAATAATCTCAAGCAGTGTGTCTCTAGAGGCTAAGGGCCCGGCCCTGGTGGAACACTTGCTCCTGTACTATTACTTTTGGTTTGTACGTGGTTTTACTTATCAACTTTTTCCGGTAATCTGATATGTTTTGTTATTTTACATCACAACTCCATTCTATTCTATTGGGTAATATCATTCTCTGAAATAGAAACATCGTATTGACTCTACAACGCATTGTTGTTCCTTTAATTGTTGATACGACATTGCTAGTCTTTACAGAATACTGTTGCTTCTCAACTACAAAGAAACTGTGTTGTAACATTCATATTGTTGTATTCATCTATGGTCTATAATTGATTGCGATTACAATTCAACTAGCATTGTTGTTCCGTTATGAATTACAATCGTTATTCCTGATAACCAAAATTGATATTGGTGGTATCCAAATCAGATTACTACTTTTCTTAAGACGTGTTGTGTGTGTTATTATCTTGGGTTATCGTGCGCTTGCATTTGGCTCTAAGTACTGTGCTATGTTTCATTGTTAATTAGTTGCCATTCTATTTCCGTGTGTTGTCTTATTTATCCTTAGAATAAGGGTTGCTACCTGATTCTTTTAGTGTACGATTGTTGAACTTATTTCTGACGATTAAGGTGTTCATAAGAATTGATTGTTGTTACATTTCCTAGTTGTTGTTCCATTTCCTAGTTGTTGTTATATTACTTAGTTGCTATTCCATTTCTTTATTATTTGTGTTATCACTGCTTTGGTGTGCAGAACGATATGAAACTGTAGTGGGCATTGACATTTGCTATCTAGTCCCCAGATTGATGATCGGTTCTTTGATTATCTTCAATTACATCAATTTACAGAGGGATGAGTTACTGTTACTAGACCCTTAACTGATAAATTGCCTAGTTTCTTGAATGCATGACTTTAACTTTAAGGTGCTTTGTTGTAATTAGACCTTGTTTTGAGCATCCGTTTACTCTTGTATTTTGAGCACTATACTACTAGCATTACTCTGACAAATGATAGCCTCAAACTGAGACACTCTTTGAAATAACAAAACGTCCCTAAATTGACAAACTAATGTGAGGTAATTAGAGGTGAAAAAGACCCTTTTTGTGACTCGACAAAGTGAAAGATGATATTTGAAAAGAAACCGCTCCATTTAATAGTACCCCTAGATCCTGCTAAAGGATCGCACCATACTGAACCAGTCCATGATTGTGAGAGTGATGACAATCTGGACTATATCTTTAAGATAACAGTGCGAGACCAAGATTGGGTGAATCCAATAGCGGATGGATGAATTACATGGGATCATGAGAGTTCTTGCACCTCGGACTTTGATGAAGAATTAGAAAACTGGTAGAATCGGTTACATGAAGTAACCACGCTAAGCTTTAACATGATGACCCAGTCACTGCATTGTGTGTCGTCAAAGGCAAGAAATCTACCCACTTATGATGGCTTGAATAATGTAAATGTATTTTTGGATGCATTTGAGAGGGAGGTACTAGAGAAGCAGCGCTTCCAGGCTTTGGATTGGGCATTACGTGCTACGCCCGCAAGATGGTGGGGTACGCACAAGGGTAGCTTTGATGATTGGCGCGAGTGTATGAGAATGATGAGAAAATGCTTTGGGAAGTCGAAGGTGTGAATGACAGAAAAATATGATGGGAAGGATGATCTACACACACACTTGGCCAAATGGGCTCAGGCTTATGCAGTAAAGCCCCAACCTGAATGGGTGCACTTGTTCTGTCACACCTTGGACGTCATGCCGATGAACTGGTACTTAGAAAGAGAGCTCCACCATGTTATAGGTGAATGGGATATTTTGTGCGAAGGATTCATAATGACATTCAACTTTGAAGACATCTTTGACAAAATTGACGAAGCACTACAAGAAGTCAAAGCAACAATCTTTAGGATACCGTAGGATTCGTTGGACCTTATTCAACCTGATTGGACTACTCAGCTGAGTCATGCACTAGAATGCTATAACATAACCGTTGAAGAAGAAGATGATGATCCACAAAAGATTAAGATCCCTGAAATAGAAAGTCACCACGAGGTTGAAGGACTGCATATTGAGAACCCTGATATAACCGTGCCACTAAAAACGAAATAGGTAAATATTGTTACGGAGGCAGAGCCAAAATTCGCGAAGATTGGAGATTACTAGGATGACGCAATGGTGGATAAGGTTGCTGAATTTCTCCACGAATACTAGGATTTGTTCCCTACCAATTTTACGGATATAAAAGGGATAATAGGAGAGTTAGGTGTTATGAATATCACGTTGAAGGCTGCCGCGAAACCGGTTAAGCAAATACCTTACTGCCTCAATCCGAAGTATAAGGAGAAGATCCGCTTAGTGCTAGACAAGATGTTCACAGCAGGAATCATTGAGCCTGTAGAAGAATTTGATTGGGTAAGCCCAATGGTGGTATAGGAAAAGAAGAAGAAGGATGAAATAAGGATATGCATAGATCTCAGGAAGTTGAATGATGCTTGTGCACATGATCCTTTCCCGACTCCATTCCTAGGAAGCATATTCCTTTACTGATGGGTTCTCTAGGTACCATAAGATCAAAATCGCACCAGAGGATAGAAGCAAGGCAACATTCGTGACTAAGTGGGGATTTTTTCAGTACACTCTAATGTCATTCGGATTGAAGAATTCATCTGTGATTTTTTCGCGCGTAGTCATTTCCACGTTCAAAGAATTTATTCACAAGTTTCTAGAAGTGTAATTTGATGACTGGACGTGTTTGGGCTAGTGAAACGCCATGTGGCAAGTTTGTGCCTGAAGCTAGATACCTGTTGAAGATACCAGATCACACTCAGTCTGAACAAATGTCTATTTTGTGTTCCTTTTGGGACTCTGTTGGGCCATGTGGTTTGTAGACAGGGACTGATGGTAGATCCTGCGAAGATTGCACTGATACTTAACTTGGAAGCACTGAGTGTGAAATAGTTACGCGCTACCCTAGGACATACTAGATAGTACAAAAATTTTATCAAAGGCCATGGCTAGATCACCGCACCTATGGAGAATTTGTTGAAAAAGGATGTCACATTCTGCTGGAATGAGGACTATAACAAAAGCTTGGATGTATTGAAAGAAAAGATGGTCACCGTGCCGATTTTAGTCTTCCTGAATTGGAAGAAGGAGTTTCATGTACATGTTGACGCATCATGTAGCGTTGGGAGCAGTACTGGCACAGGCTAGCAGAGGAGACATGGACCATCCTATAGCATTCGCAAGAAGAAGGTTATCCAAGGTGGAGAAAAACTATTCTACCACTGAGCGTGAAGGGTTAGCCATGGTATACGTGCTCCAAAAGTTTAGACACTATTTGTTGGGTGACCATTTTAAGATGTATACGAATCATTCCACATTGAAATACCTGGTCAATAAGCCTATTTTGGGGGGGGAGAATCTGCAGGTGGTTGTTATTGTTATAGGAGTATGATTTTGAAGTTATTGTGAAACCTGGATCACTGAACACAGGACCAGACCATCTGTCGCACAATGAAATAGGGGAAGAGCCCACTAATTTGGAGGAGGGATTACCTGATGCACATCTATTTGCAGTGCACGTCACGGATGGTCATTTTGAAGATAGCATACACTTCCTAATGACATGAACTGCCCTGGAAGGATACACCGTCCAGTAAAAGAAGGAGTTAGTGGTGTGCACAACATATTTTTGTGTCATTACTAAGCATCTGTACAAAATGGGGTCTGATGAAATATTGTATGTACCAGAGTTTGAAAGGAGCAGTATCCTTGTGGACACTCATGGGGGTGTCGTGGGAGGACATTATGCAGGGAGAGTGACCGCACAAAAGATTCTATGCACAGGGTTGTGGTGGCCAACCCTCCATCAGGATTCAAAAGCTTACTGCAAAGCGTGTGATGTGTGTTAAAGGACTGGCAGGCCATCGCAGAGGGATGAGCTGTCTTTGAATCCATAAATGACATTACAACCCTTTGAGAAATGGGTGATAGATTTTGTGGGACCCATTCATCCCAAGGGAAGAAGACGAGAGCGAGGTACATTATCACCGCAATGGAGTATTTGACTTGATGGGCGGAGGAACAACCTGTGAAGGATTGCATAGGCATGACTACTGCAATGTTCCTCTTTGAGTATGTACTGATGTGATTTCGGTGTCCAAAGATTTTGATGAGTGATCTTGGTACGCACTTTCTAAATGAGATGATCATCATGCTGATGGAGGAATTTCAGGTATATCACTATAAGAGCACACCTTATCACCTACAGGCTAACGTGATGGTGGAAGCATTCAATAAAGTGCTGGAGAATGCACTAACCAAGGTTTGCAATGCTCAACAAAGTGTTTGGGACCTACACATACTCGCGGTACTATGGGCCTATCAGGCGACATGCAAGAAATTGACTAGAAAAACACCCTTTAGGCTTGTATATGGTGTTGAAGCAGTGATGCCCATGGAATACATTGTGCCTAGTTTGTGCATAGCAGCACTTATGGGTATGACAGATCATGGAGCCCTTGAGGAGAGGCTCGTGCAACTACCTGAGCTTGAGGAAGAAATATTTCTAGTTTAATTTCACCAACATGTCCAAAAGCAGCGAAAAAGCATGGCATGATCGACACATAAAGCTACGCACCTTTAAGGTAAATGACCTAGTTTTTTTATATGACAGCAAGTTTGATAAATTTCTTGGAAAATTTAGAATGCATTGGTTAGGGCCCTATGTTATTAAGGAGATTACCGATGGAGGAGTAGTTCATTTGGTTAAATTGAATGGAGATCCCTTCCTAGGAAAGGTGAATGGCAATCGATTGAAGCCATACACCAGTGGTCTAGCCATGTCACTATATGATGATAGCACATTCGTAGTGCTCCAGGAAACTGAATGGAGGTGTGGGACTCTAAAATACACTGCCCGGGTTGGGGAGTTGTGTGATTGCAGGATTGTGTGAAGCAAGGAAGTGTCACAGGCTTTGCAATAGCACGAAGGGGACTGCGCTACCCAGGGAGAAATCACATAGCTCAGCTGGAAAGTGACCGTTAAAGTCATTGTTCATGATTTGACGGTAGAAATGTGGCCAAATAGAGTGGGCGGCTGGCATTTAAGATGAAATTTATAGGTCAAATCCTTGAAAATATGTTGCCAATCCAACATTAATGAACCGAATGTGGGGTGAATGGTTGAATTTGAATTCAAAATGCCCTATAAATTACAGGTGGCTTCCCAGCAAAAAAACACTTGGCATTTTGAGAATTGAGTTGTTGAGCTCTCAGGCGCACATGAACCACGAGAACTTTGAAGCTCTAATAGCCAGTTCAGTATTTGAGACATTGTCGAGGGTGAAACAGGAGTTATTGCAGAACATCATGTCGGCCCCCACAGAAGCTATAGATACCGAAGCTGTGACAGCAGAGGAGTTGGTGCCAGAAATTGTTATGGAGGGAGAAGAAGTTGCTCCAGAGGTTTTTGAAGTATTAGCGGAAGTCCCAAAATCACCAAGGACATCGATACCAAAGTCAACCCCAACCAAGGAGAGCATGAAGGATAAGAAGGGAAAGCAACCTGAAATACTGGTGTGCACATCACTGAGAAGAAACCCACTGAAGGACAAGCCCACCACATAGGAAAAGTGAAAAGCCATCAATCTGTAGCTAGAGGAGGAAGAAATCGAAGACATCCCAATGGATGATGAGGATGTGGGAATAGATGTGGAGGAAGTTGAAGCCCGGGGTGCTAACCCTATCACTCGGTTCCCTGAGTACATCCCTTTGCGCAAAGGCAAGACCAAGGTATTGAAAGATATTGATGAGAGAAAGGTCCCCTTGCAAACACCCTTGCTTCCGAATGAGATTTTTTTTGAAGGACCGTGCTTGGGGCAGGTTCCTCTGTTAAAACTCGAAGACTGGGACTTGGCTAACCATGAGAAGTACCCACACTTGGCAACCGAGCAACTGATGCATTGGATTATCGATACAACCACCAAGATGATCGCATTGGAGGCGTGGAGGTGGCTCAGAGGAGTAGACAAGGCAAGTTTGCTCAACCTGCTATGGGTGCCACACTACAACTGCACCCCAATTACAGTCTTGGTCATCAAGCAGCTGCTATGCTTAGGCATGATGGGTGTCTGTCGCTGGAGGAGCCAATACCCATCACTAACAGATTGATCCACAGGATCATGCGGTTCCCTACATAGGATAAAATTTGGCCATGATGTTTGGCAGAAAAGGTGGTGAGTAGGCCCTTGTGGAGGCCATGAAGGAGAAGTTTAAGTTGGTGAAGAAGCCATAGGGATATGCCATATCTAGTATTAGTGACCCTTTCGTAAAGGTGGCCACACAAATTTTGGCAGGGAAGGTGATGAGGAAGTGTTGCATCGATTAGGTGTTGGTGCATGTCGTCGCATGAGCAGCCCAGTGTGCCAAAGGAGTCCAGCTCAATTGGGTGGACTATCTTCGCGGTGATTTCCTTGAAAACTATCGCGAGGCATAGGAGCTCAGCAAGACATTCCACTACATGTGGCTCTTGTTGTCTATTGTGCTGGTAGCATGGGAGCTACTAGAGGACAATCAATTCCCTTCAGTCGCACTAGACCTACCAGAAGCAGCAAAGTACACTTTGTTGTGGGTGACTGAGGATGCACATTGCATCAAGGATAGCAAGATATTTTGGATCTTGATGGATATGATCATCCACATGGCCATCACAAACCATGGTTGTCGCCTACGGTGTTTACCAACCTGTAGGGCTACGTAGAGTTTAAGGCTAATTTTCACCATGTGTCCATTAGGGTGTGATAGGACCCTACATGAACATGGTATGACTTTTCTTACCTGGCAACGGATGACGCCATTGATGCAGTACTTGATCACTATCCAGCAGAATGGTGCGCTACAGCAAACTTGGCGGTGGGAGGGAGCAAGTCCGCCACTCAGTGCAAGAAGGAGGAGTCCAAGCTCAAGATGATGTAGCTGGATGAAAAGAGAAAGAAGGAGGGCACTGACAAGGCCCAGGAAGAGCGCAATGCTACTCAGCAGATGGAGAAGCAAACAGGTCAAACAAAGCAGGGCTCTAACAAAGGCGCAAGGTCGCCTTCTCCCAAAACAGAGGAAGAGACGAACGAGAAAACGAAGCAGCATGATGCGGACCCACAGGCGATGTCCACCCACATCAAGAATCCAAGGGAACAAGAAAAAGGAGGGTCAAGAAAGAATTCCAAGGCCACTAAGACATCGTTGGACCCAATCACCCTCATAGAGGGCGACTTGCACGACATTAGAGACATGGTGTGAGATGTCACCGCGGAGGCCCTACAGCAGTTCGAGCAGTAACAACAACTAGTACTGGGGGATATCTAGACATGTTTGTTGGAGTTGCAGACCCACGTGTCATAAGCTAGAATGGTGTCCACCAGCCTTGCTAATGACACTTCAGAAGTTGTCAAGATGTTGTCCGCGAATGTCTCCAGTGCGATAGTGCTACCTAATGGAGCACTGACCATGAAGAATGAAGCAAATAGACCCACTAGCAGTGCCGTCAAGGGAGTAGCGTTGAATCTAGTAGCGCTCCTTGGCAAGACACTCCACCTATTGCAGGATGGAGTGTTTGCAAGAGTTGAGGGCCCGTGAGCACTACGCCCTAAAAGTGATCAACGAGCAGCGGATTAACAATGAGCAGATGGCACTACAACGAGACTCTTCCATCGCTGCCACGATCAAGGCAACCAACCAAAACACGAATATACTTTAGGTCGTGGAGGAGGCATGTTGAATGGTCCCAGAGTTGACCATTCTTGAGGAAGAACCAGTCAAGGCGAGCGCCCGCAAGCTGGCTACAGGGGTGCGCGATGCTCGTACAAAAATGGCAAGGGTTCAATTGGAATTGAACCTACAGATCACCAAATTACAATTGAAGGCCAAGCCTTTAACTCTGCTAGAAGTAAAGGAGCAGCGTGAAACTGCTGTCACAAAGGAAATAGCGACATTTGACAGTGCAGTAGTGGACTGCACCCAACTTTTTGAGCAGTCATTCGAGGTCCTCACAAGCCTACAAGAGGACCCTAATGTACAATGACTACAAACAAAAGTGCAAGAGCTACAGTAGTGCTATGATGAGGTCAAAAGCACAGCACGAACTGTTGCACTCACATAGAGACCGGCAAAGCTGCAGGAGGCCAAGCAGCTGAAAGAGTAGGTAGATGCAGCGCAGCACAAGGAAGAAGTGTTGAAGGTGTAACTGAAGCCTTGGTTGGATGAGGCTTATGCATTTATGGCCTCTATTGAGGGAAAGCTTATGACTTTGCAAGCAACTCATAAAAAACTTCAGGCTAACAATTTAGGAGCAGTGACCGAGTAGATGGTACAAGTGACCGAGTAGATGGTAGAAGAAGCAAAACAGCTGACCACAAAGTGCATTGCCGAGGTTGCGGTCATATAAGTTGAGCTGGGAGGTCTTCACACTAATATCTCCGCACCCATAGAGTGACTTGAGGGAGAGCCATGACATTTGTGTTGGGGACCTATTGGGAACAGAATCCCCCGAGGATAGTTTTGGGGCTAAAAGCCCATCTTTTGGGTCAAATTTTGTAACAAAGTTGTAAAGCCTCCGCATTTTATGGTCACGGAGCGCGAAGGTGTCATGAGTCATAAAGGGTTGTCCACCCTTATTTTGTAAAGTAAAGTTGGCTGTAAACATCTACCCATGGTGTTATAGACATTTTTGGGCACTTCAAACCCAATCATAAATGTCCATAAACTGAGGGCTCCTAAGTCCCTAAAAGTGTTGCTTCACTAACTAAAGGAACAAGGTCAACTGATTACATCATCTCCCAGAAGTTCTCCACTAAAAACTGCTCATAAATGGTCAAAACTGGACCATACTGAAAACCCAATGCAGAGGGTGTGATGCATATCACCTTCCCAGTGTACAGGGTGCGATGCATACTAAATGGCTCTGTTGGGCTAATTTATTGACTAAATTAACACAAGTATTTAATTATCAATCCGGGTTTGTAAAACTTGGAGGCAAATCCACTGTATATGGACATCAGGTATAATCAAGTTTAGAAGATAAAATTTGAAAACTAAAGAAGTGCATATTACAAATATAGCCTACACTAATAATTTCAATTCACCTTGCAATGAAGGAAAGCTGAAATGGTTCTTAACTTAAGAGGTCCAATACTTCCTCAATTATTACTTGATGAATAGAAATTAGAAACCATGAGCTCTCAATAGCTTAAGATGGACAAATCATCAATGAAGGCAGGCTCTTAACTTAAGAGACCTTTGGTATTTCCCATCATAATTTATTCACCATAATGCTATCAATTGAAGATTGAAAATTCATAAGAGAAACTACTTGTATGTAATCAAGGAAAAACCTAGTTTCAATCCAACAAATTAGCAGAAGGAGTCTTCAACTTGAACACCTTGGTATTCCATCTTACTAAAGTGATGAACAAACTTAGATTCAATAACACATCAACCATAAACCAATCTGAAGAAAAACACATAAACAAGTTCTCAAATAACCAAATTATGGAAAATTAAACTAGTCTAACAAAGAAGTGTACTTAGCTTGGAGTGGGGGCCCTCCACCCTTGCCTTGCACACTTGAAGAAATCTCAGCTAAAGCAACTTTAGTAAATCAACCAAGCATGAACAACAAATTGGAATGAAACAAGTTCTTCAAATTAGCTCCCAACTCCAATTATACAAAAGTTACATACAAATTCCATTACAAAAGCCATCAAAATCTTGGCTTTAAATAGAGGTTTAATGAAACAAATTGATCTATATTATCTCTAACACTCATATCTACTCATATCCACCTATATAAGTCGAACTCATCCAATTCATCCCAAGAAATATGGTCAATCCCATAAAATCTCAAAACTGCCCTATTTCCTAGGGATTTTCTAGTGATTAGTCATGTTTGACCAGCCTTGACCGGGCCTAATAAAGCTTGTTCTGGCCGAACCAAGTGGAGTTAGCTTAGTATTAGTTCCCAAGTTGTCCATCCATGCATCAAACTCGAGCCCAAGTGTCCTGCAAACATGTCATCCACATAACTATTACGGGAATTTATGATTCAGTCCAAAATTGCACTTGAAACTCAATTTTCATAAAAACTTCTAGAAATTGCAAAATTAAAATTAAACACCTAAATATACATAAAATACATCAAAATTAGATGGATGTGATGGAAAATGGATGGAAAATATAAGGATTAAGTAGGTTTCCCTAAGCAAAAATAGACCAAAACTAAGGGCCAACATCTCCCCCTTGCTGATCTTCAAGTATGTCCTCATGCTTGACTTTGTCTCATTGATCTTCTACCTCTGTATGCTAACCTCCTTTGCTGTTCTACCGATGGCTCTGTCCCTTGAAGATGAAGCTTTCTCTTAAGCTACCTGTAAAAGATATCTATGATTTCATGTACTTCTTCTCTTTTCTTGTGGATGACTTTCTTTACCAATATATCATTCTGGATGAGCAGCTTCAGACAACAAATAAAACTTGAATTTTGCAATACATTCCGACAAAGGATTCATGTCCCTCTCAAATCAACAATTTTACTCAAAGGATCCAATATCCAGTTTCTCTTACATCTCATTAAAAGAAGCAAAATTTTTTATGTCTAGGCATTCACTTTCAATTTAGCCACTCGTTTACCCATGCAATCTGCAAAATAGGGGTTGAAAGAACCATAAAAATATCCTAAACATAAATGAACTTAAGAAAAATTCCTACATGGAGCCTAATTAGGCTCATTCTAAAGAAAACCCATGTTTTCGTTTTTCAAATGTTAGTTTCATTTTCCCAGAAAAAGCAATGAAAAATAGTAGCTTCTCAAAATTGAAATGCATTCCTGAGATTGAATGATTATTCAATTTGAAATCAATTTTTTTCTTCAAATTTTTGCTCCAGTATCTTGCTTACCTCTTTTCTGATGCCCTTAAAAAAACAATTGAATTTCATGCTTGTTTACTTTTGTTTCAGTGCAAGAATAAGTCACTATTGTTTTAAGCATTACCCTTTGTAGAAAAGAAACACCCCTGTAAAAAAAATCTTAGTGTTGCTTTTGAAATAGAAATATTTTTCCTCTGCTCTCTGTACAATTCATCATGCAAACTAGGATTCCATCAGCATAAGTTTTCATTCACTTTTCTCTGTATAAATATCTATGCAAACCTAATCTTAGCATTGTATGAAAGGAGACCAAAAATGGTTTTCAACTCTACCCTGGTTGTAACAGCTCTAAAAACAACTTGTTTCTACAAAGAAAACAAGCGATTCAGCCCTTTACAACAGCACTAAAAGACAATATTCCTTTGTTTTTACAGTATACAACACCATACAATCCCCTGTGCCTGCACTGAAGAATTCATCTTTTCACGCAATACAATCTCTTTAACAGCAAGTAAAAACACCTCTGTTTTGGCAATCTACAATACCTGTTATGCAAAAATGCACATTATAGTGCCTGCAATATAAGCCTTGTAACAGCATTTAAAAAAAACTCCTCTGCAATACACAACCCCTGCTTTACAAGACACGCAATACATTCCAAAAACGATGTTTTTATTAACCAATCTTTTCATGCATCGAACTGAAACTCGGTTTTTTATCATACTGTTTGTCCACATGTATGGTGTTTTTATCATACTGTTTGTCCACATGTTTGTTCATGCTCAACGAACTCCATGCTTTCAAAACTACACTCAAACTTTTTGTTTCATTACTCAACTCACAATCAAACTTCAATAAGACACCCTGTTCATGATTTATTTTGATTTTTTTTTCACCTTACAGCTAACAACGCATTCCCCGTGCCTTATTTGCGCAAGGAAACTCACTGGCTGTGATGAACTATCGTGATTCCTCTGCAACGTGGCCCAATTACTGCGTTTTCCATTGTTAAACTGCATTGAAAAACCCTATGGCTTTGCTGATGGAAAGTCTCAATGAATGACAGTCGTGACACGAGTAAATGCATTATCTTATAACTGATGTTTTTATTAAAATATCCTGAGATTTCCTCAAAAATATTAATGAAAACGAAATAAGCATGAGGAATTTCTGGGAAATGGTTGTGGCAGCGTGTATCTCAAAATCTACAAGTGGCCAGCGTGTATCTATTGTGATAAATCCTTAACTGAAGTTTTAGATCACAATGCAATGCTTAACACGAGTATTTTTCCTTGAAATATGCTAACAACTGGAGGCAATCTCTTACCTTATTTCATGGGATTTCTGGAGTCTGGTGGAGCGCTGCTAACATTGAGAGAATTACGCTCTCCTATCTCTTTGAACCAATGCATTATTCTTCTCATAGAGTGCTTATATATTCTACGTTGCTACTTCTATCAAAACGTTTCACTTCTTTCAGCCATATGCTAATGGCATCTACTGTTTTCCTGAGACTCTCAACGGCTGTGATGGCAACAAATTTATGATTCTGAGCTGCAATAGTGGCGGAGTTGTTAATACGCAGAGGGTTCTGAGCATCAAATGTTTTGCTTCTCTGTTAATATGCACAGGGTTTTTTTCTCTACAAAACGTTTTGACCGTTTACTGTTTGGTTGTTGTCTGACTGGAATGCAACATGGCTTTTTCTCTGTTTTTTTTTTAAATGTTTTGACCCATTTCCTTGTGACTGGTATGCCATCGAACTGCTGAATGGAACTGTGCTTCATTATTTTCATTGTGTTGTTGACACCATCCGGCATTCATACTTGATTTATTTGAAGTCGTCCTTCTGTTCTGTCATGGCTTGACATCCTGCATACCGACTTATTATGCCGTGAATATCATATATACATTACCTTATTATCACATCGATTGCATGACTCATGATTTTTTTTACGATCCTGCCAACGCATCATAGCTCTGTTAGTGTTCATGCCTTCAATCTCATTACAATGTGAACCACGTACTCGGTTTGCAAGCTCATTTGAATCATATCCCCCACCCAATATCATTTCATATTGAAATCATGCAAGCTTTAAATGGTGTGCCTTCAATATGTTTCAACAAAGTGCATATGTGCAACATGCAAATGTTTTAGCGCGCATTTCCTTATGAAATTTTTGCCTTATATATATTTTTCACATATATTTCCTTATGAACTTTTGCCTTTCTTATTGCCTTTGCGCATGTATTAGAAATGTTTCCCATATTGCTCATAATCTAAGATTGTGTGCACATGTATTGCCATTATATCATTTCTCATTTGCTATGATGACTTCACCTTATTGCATCTGAACAAACCTTATGTCATATCTTTATGTGCCATGATAACGTTTAATTGTGTTGATTTGTATTCTTTACAATATGCACATCTCTTATATCTCCTATATTGTTTTAATATTGTTTTAATTTTAAAATGACCATTTAGGTCATGTTTAAAATTACTTCCATGATGCTAATTGCTTGGTTTGTTTGTGCAGGTTCAACCTATTAAATTCTCACTTTGATCCTTTTTTCTTAGAGGAAAAATACTTAGGGTTAGGGTTTTGAAATGAATATGGAATATAGAAAATAAATATAGGTAAATAGAGAATGATATTTAGGGTTATGAAATGTTAGGGTTATGGAATGAATGTACATATGTACATTGGATTAGGTATAGGGTAAATGTAGAATGTAAATGTAGGATGGACATAGGCTAATGGGTATAGAATGAGGAAAATGTGATGAATATAAAATATACATTCAGGTATTAACTCAATTTCAACAAAGCCTAAAAATTTCTACAAAAATGTAAATTTGCAAGAACAAAATTGTGCGCTTACGATACTTGTACTTCCCTGTAGTATTGGATGAATGTTGTTGTTCTTTAACAATATTGGATGAAGTTGTCTTGATCAAATATCGTGGATAGATAGAGCTTATTTATGCTTTCTATTCTAGCATCCTTCATTGATTCTGGTCCATTGATTGTTGATGTCGTTCAGGTCCCTCTGCAATTGATTCATGATAACTCAGGTCCCTTCTGTCATGTACATTTTTATGCAATATTTACATGTTTATGCTAACATTTCAGGTCCCTCTGCAATTGATTTCAAAAATATTTTAGGTCCCAACTACCAACAATACAAGTTCTGTCATCAATTCAGCTGCACAACTAAGTATCTTTTTGCGAACCTTCCCCCTTGTTGATGGGAAGACTTGTCCTCAAGTCTTGTTTATTCTGGAGGATGATTCCTGCAAACTTAAACTAAAGAAATGATAAAACAAAATAGAGAATTCATATTGGCCAAGCTGGTTGGCTTTCCAATATGAATTCGAGTTTGTATTGTGCCACTTTCGTGGATTTTCACAACCAAACTCCTTTATTATTTTTGATCTTTTTCTATTTTTTATTTTTTTTCCTTTTCTAGATTGAGGTGGGGTGTAATGGAGTAGGGAAGTATGAAACACTTATGAAAATAGGTTATATTGAAGTCATGATATAGTAGTAAGTTTGGACTTCAACATGCTTGGTCATGGAGCTTAACATACAGTATGGATGATGAACAATATGAATTCAAATCATGAACAAATGATGATGATCAAATCATGAACAATATGAATTCAATATGAAAGGCTTCTTTGGAGATTGATGTGACTTGACATGGTACTGAACTTGACTGCTTCTTCTGATGATTATCTTCATGTCTTTTTGCCTTGATCTCGATCATGTTGTAGGGTTTGTTGATGTTGGTCGTCAGCATCTAAGAGCAAGCTTCAATAGTATGAGTTTGATTGAATGAACTCAACATCAGGTGAATTTTCACTTTGCTTTGACTTGAACATTTGTATTCATATTCTGGAATATGAATTTGACTTTGAAAATTACTTCATCAATGAAGTTCACTCCTTCATTCTTCCTATGACCTACAAAAACAGAGCACTTGCCTACAATACGACATTAGATGATGGAGGAAGAGAGGTGTACAGTCTCTTTTCTTCCAATAAATATGTAAATCATTACAAGCATTGCTTAGAAAACAAGTCAAATATGATAGACAAACATAATGCATTTATTTACCCCTTTGAGGAATGGTGGCCAGCCTAGACCTCCTAGCGGTATTTTGTTTACAAAATATTTGTTTGATATCCTATTAGAGTGATTCGAAAGCCAAGTTGAAGTGAATTCATATGGCTACCTCCAGTATAAACAGGTTTTCAAAATGGTTTAAAATGAGATGGTAAAAATTAAAAGGAGTGCCATGTTTGATAGAGCTTCTTGTTAATTTTTAACTAGACCAACAGTCACTATTTGAAGCGTAACTTCTTCGATAAAGATCAGATCAATGCGATTCCACTTGGAGATGAAAGTAGATTCATTTTTATCTTTCCAGTAGAAACATATTTTAAAAAAATTTAGGCTTGATATCACAAAATTGGTGATGAACAGACCTAGGAGGCAGAGTTTTGCTATGCTGGTTTGAAGACATGCAGTCATTAAATATGGCATATCTTCTTCGTTTGACCTCCAAATGGGATGATTAAAATTGTGTCTTAAACTAGAATTGAATATATATCTCCCATATAAACAGGTTTTGAAAAGAAGATGATTTGGTATTTAAAATATGCCAATGAACAGTCAAGACCTAGAATTGTCACCATGCAGATTGTTCGACAAGCAGTTAGTATTTCAAGAATAACTTTTTCATATGATACATGATTGAAGTGATTCAAATTGATTTGGAAAATAGATTCTAAGGGATATATGCCCTATGAATTTCAAATAAAAATGTTTCCATTAGACACCTCAAATATAGCTTGTACTAACTCCGTCCTCAACATTTCACTTGAGACCTAGTTTTGATTTTGATCACATTTTTATTTGTGATATGAATTGAAAACTCCAAAATGGATTCCAAAACTAGATTTCAAGAGATATGTAAAAAAAAACATGATTTCAAAATGATCCTATATGGTTACCCAAAATAGGCTTGTTCTTACTGCATTTTGCCATGTAGTCCTTTCAAGTGAATATTGAACGATGATTTGATGAAATTGTTTGAAACAAATTTATTATGGAAGTCTTATTGTGAATTTATTCTACTTGTTTATTTATTCTATTATATCCTATTCTATTTTAGAAAAATAATTCATTCCCTCAAGTATAAGAGAATTTCCAGTGCATCCATTTTCGTAACAAGATCATAAGGAAACTCATATCCAAATTTGAAAAATATACTTTAATGAAATTTTGGGCATGAAAATTTATTTGATCATAAAGATTTGATGAGAAAAAATGTTGAAGAATGGAGTAGTGTTGTAACCTATTCTTTAACATCATTTGTAGATCTTGTCGTGTAAATGGATTTTGTAGTTTTTTTTTTGATTTTATGTTTTTATTGGGGGGTTTTGTTTTGGAAACCTAATTTTAGGATCTCTATTTCTAGGCATAAAGAAACATAACAAAGAGAAATGTATACTAGCTAAATTTTTTAGTGTTTTTGTTTATCTTCTATTTGACTATGCTGATAATTACCTCCCTGGCAACGACGTCAAAATGTTGGGCTAATTTATTGACTAAATTAACGCATGTATTTAATTATCAATCTGGGTTTGTAAAACTTGGAGGCAAGTCCACTGTATATGGACATCTGATATAATCAACTTTAGAAGATAAATTTTGAAGAATTAAGGAAGTACATACTACAAATATAAACCTATTTTAACAATTTCTACTTCATTTATGTAATATATGAAGGAAGAGACTCCTAACTTAGGAGGTCCATATTGTCCTTCCCTACAATACTACTTTCATGAAGATAAATCTAAGAGCACTAATTAACAATGGATTATGATGCAGAAGATGTAAAAGAAGAGGCTCCTAACTAAGGAGGTCCAAATTTTCCTTCTTCACAATCCTACTATATCACAATCACCAATGCTTCAAACCAGAAATGCAGAAATAACTTCAAATGAGAAATGGAGAATGAAATTCAGTTTTAGTTCAAGATCAAATAGAAGGGGAATTTAACGTAAATTCCTTTGTGTCCCTTCATATGTAAATTAGAATTAAACCAATATTCATTCAGCAATCATCACACATCTAAATACATTTGAAACAAAAACTAGTCTATGAAAACTATGAAAATTGAACCAAGAAGTGTACTTAACTTGGTGTGGGGGCCCTCCACCCTTGCCTTGCACACTTGAATAAATCTCAGCTACAGCAACTTTAGTAAATCAACCAAGCATGAACAACAAATTGGAATGAAACAAGTTCTTCAAATTAGCTCCCCACTCAAATTATACAAAAGTTACATATAAATTCCATTACAAAAGCCATCAAAATCTTAGCTTTAAATAGAGGTTTTATGAAACAAACTGATCTATAATCTTTCTAACAATCATATCTACTCATATCCACCTATCTAAGTCGAACTCATCCAATTCATCTCAAGAAATATGGTCAATCCCATAAAATCTCAAAACTGCCCTATTTCCTAGGGATTTTCTGGTGACTAGTCATGTTTGACCAGCCTTGACCGGGCCTAATAAAGCTTGTTCTGGCCGAACCAAGTGGAGTTAGCTTAGTATTAGTTCCCAAGCTATCCATCCATACATCAAACTTGAGCCCAAGTGTCCTGCAAACATGTCATCCACGTAGCTATTACAGGAATTTCTGATTCAGTCCAAAATTGCACTTGAAACTCAATTTTCATAAAAACTTCTAGAAATTGCAAAATTAAAATTAAACACCTGAATATGCATAAAATACATCAAAATTAGATGGATGTGATGGAAAATGGATGGAAATTATAAGGATTAAGTAGGTTTCCCTAAGCAACAATAGACCAAAACTGAGGGCCAACAGCATCCAGTGGCATATCACAGTGAGACACTTTCAGACATAGTTCGGAAGTATCCCACTTATGACAAAGAGATGTATTCCATTGTGCAGGCCTGCCGATAATGGAAGCATTACATTTTGGGGAAGGAAATGGTCATCCACACAGACCACCGACCCCTGTAGTTCATACAGATCCAAGGGAAATTTCAAAATGATCGCCATCAGAAGTGGTCCACATACCTGCAACAATTCCATTTGAATATCAAGTATAAGAAGGGCAGCACCAATAATGTTGCAGATTGCCTTAGTCGACCACCGATCGTGGTGTTAACCACCGTACTCAACTCTTATGGGCACAAGACTTTTGATTGGCCACTGCTCTACAAAAGCGACCCGGAATTCGGCCACACATACCAGACACTCTTGGAGTGTCAGCATGTTCCAGATTTTCACCTCCAGGATGACCTGTTATGCCACCTGTGTCACCTTTGTGTTCCTTCAAGCGAGCGTGCCAAGATGATTTGGGAAGCACACTACAGTCGGGCTGTTGGGCATTTCGGGGTCGAAAAATCGGTGGCAGTACTACAGAAATATTTCTATTGGCCGAATCTTCGATAGGATGTCAGGAAGTACATCAGATCTTGCACTGCTTGCACCATTTCCAAACCAACCATCAAGAAGCAAGGCCTCTATACCTCGCTGCCTACCCCTAGTCAACCTTGGGATTCCATCTCCATGGATTACATGTCAGGCCTTCCTTCCACTAAGCATGGAAATGACTGTGTTTTTGTGGTCGTCAACAGGTTCTCGAAGATGGCCATTATGGCCGCCTGCAAGAAGAATATCACAGCAGAAGCCACTGCTAAAGTCTTCTTTGAACGAGTGTGGGTACACTTTGGGATCCCACAGTCTATCATTTCAGATCGAGACAGCAGGTTCCTCAGTACATTTTGGTCTAGTCTCTGGTCGATGCTGGACACCAAACTCACTAAGTCCACAGCCTTCCATCCTCAAACTGATGGCCAGACAGAGGTCGCCAATAGGATGATCATACACATTCTGCGCATGTAAAACTCAAAGCATCCACGCACATGGGACAAGAGCCTCCCCTATGTTCAGCAGAGCTACAATCGGGCTGTCCACAGCTCAACTGGCCATAGCCCTTTTCAGGTGGGCTTGGGATTCCGGCCACTATGTCCCATCGATGTGGCCATGCCATTTGTAGTTACTCACGTAGATTCTGCTCATGTCCAGCCCGAAAAAGATAAGGTAAACAACTTCATTGAGCACATCTAACATATTTGCCAGCAGGTCCATGACATTCTGGAGAAATCAAATGCCAAGTACAAGAAGGGACATGATCAACATTGGGTGCCACACAAGTTTCAGGTGGGTGATAAAGTTTGGTTGCATTTGCAAAAGGAACGCCTTACTGGAGCCTATCGGAAACTCAGACCACTCCGTTATGGTCCTTACACCATTACCAAGGCTATAGGAGATAATGCATTTGAGCTCAACATTCCCCCATTCCTTGGCCTGCACCCAGTGTTCATGTGGATCGCCTTCAGCCATACTTTCCACCATTACTAGACACATCCGACATTGCAGAACGGCTCACACCCACATAGTTAAATCTAGATTGCATGGAACAATCTACAACTGATTGGATCATGGACACATAGATCAAGCACACTCACCAGCATAATATCCAACTGTATCGAGTTGTCAAAGCAGGCCAACTCCTTCACCAGGGCAAGTGGCTCACCAGGGACCAAGTTCAACAGAAGTTCCCTCATCTCATGGAGGAACTCAACGCAATGGGGATCATTGCTTCCTAAGGGGGGAGGAATAATCCAGGTGGATATTGGTGGCCACCCGCTAATTCCACTTGGATCCCCACCAGTTCTTCTTTCAATTTTTCAATTTCCTTAATTATAGCACAATTTACTATTTTTAGCAGTTTTTTGTGTCCTAAACTTCCAAAGCTGTTTTGAGGCCCTAAACAACGCTTTTTGGGAAATCTATTGCCAACGATTTTCTGTCCAAAATCGTCTTTTTCATCATAATCCTCGGAGATATCTTTCCAACGAGCTATCATGCACGTCAAACGGAGATAATATGACCAATTTGCGACCCCGAGAAGTTGGCTTTCCAACTCACCCCAATGGGGCCCACAAACTCTTGGTGTTACATCTCCTCGGGTTAGGGTTTTAGTTGTTTAGGGTTTTCTCTTATTGTTCAATAATAAAAAGGCCCTTGAGCCTCATTGTAAGATAGTTCAGAGGCATGTAGCCACCACATCTCTTCTCAAAGATAAGCTACCATCGCCCTAGCTGGTTTATTTCCATTTCTGTTTGTAAGCATATTTCAGTATTTTATAGTAATGAAATGAAGTATTATTTTCGCTACATATCTATCTTTATGGTTATCTCTGTATTGTATTGTGTTCCTGTTTAAATTCGGATCATTACTTGGGACATGTTATTTCCAAGGAAGGAATAACAGTGGATCCAGAAAAGGTAAGAGCTATCATGGAGTGGGAAGCTCCTAGAAATGTAGATGAGGATAGATCCTTCATGGGATTGGTAGGTTATTACAAGAGGTTCCTGATGAACTTATAGGCCAATTTTGGGTAGTTTAAGCAGTTGTTGACACATGCTCCAGTGTTAAAGATCACATGTCCAAAAAAAGAATTTTTAGATGTACATATGCTTGCAAGAGAGGTCTTGGTGGATTCCTTATGCAAGAAGGACATGTAGTGTGCTATGAGTCACAGAAATTGACTGAGCAAGAGAAGAACTATCTGACGCATTATCTTGAGCTAGCAGCAATCATACATGCATTGAAGATGTGGAGGCACTATCTTCTTGGTAGGAGGTTTGTATTGATGAGTGATCATAGTGGATTGAAGTATCTATTTGACCATGCAAATCTGAATGACAGGCAAGCTAGATGGTTGGCCATGATCAGTGAGTTTGATTTTGAGATCAGATACATGAAAGGAAAGGAGAACAGGGTCACAGATGCTCTTAGCAGGCGCATACAAGTAAATTATATAGAAACTATGAGTTCCTATGAGATAGATCTACAAGATAAGATCTTGTAGGCAAGTCAGCAAGATGATAGGTATATGGAGATTGTGCACAGGTTGCAAAAGAGTACAGCTACATGTGTAGGTACAAGTACAGGTGCAAGTGTACAAAATTTGGACTATCGTCTCACGGCAAATGGATTGGTCAAGTTTAGAGACAAGCTATATGTGTCAAACAATAGTGAGATCAAGAAGGTGATCTTTAGGGAGTTTCACGTGAAACCATATTAAGGTCACCTAGGCTATCATAAGAAGCTAACAACAGTGAAGAAATTATATTATTGGTTGAATTTTAAGAGAGACATAACAAAGTCTATGGTTAGATATTTGGATTGTTAGTAGGTAAAGGAAGAGTGTAATCATCCAGGTGGACTGCCTCAACCGATTGCAAATCTAGAATGGAAATGAGAAGTCATTTCAATGGACTTTATCACGAGTTTGCCGAGGATAGTGAGACAACATGATTCCATCATGGTTGTTGTGGATAGGTTGATAAAGCTTGCACACTCCATTCCAATAAAGTCTACATTCTTAGCAAGTGATGTAGCACAAGTCTTCATCCGGGACATGGTTAGTTTGCATGAATTTCCAAAGAAGATTATGTCAAATAGGGATGCAAAGTTCACTTCCAAGTTTTGGAAGGGGTTGTTTTCAGGTTTGGGTACAAAGTTGGCCTTCAGTACAACTTATCAGCTGCAGAAAGATGGACAAACTATGAGGGTCAACAGGATATTAGAGGACATGTTGAGGATGTACGCGATGCATCAGCAGCGAAGGTGGGAAGAGTATTTTCCTCTAGTAGAGTTCGCTTACAATAATTGGTTTCAGGAATCTTTGAAGATGAGTATGTTTGAAGCATTGTATGGGCGGAGTTGCAATACTCCCATTAGTTGGAGTGATATGGTTAACAGGGTGTTGATTGGATCATCCATGTTGGCGGAAATGGAATAGGAAATATAGGTAATCAAGAAGAATTTGAAAGAAGCATAGGATAGGCAGAAAAGTTATGCAGATCGAAACATGTTGTTTAAGGAGTTCCAAGTGGGGGAACAAGTGTACTTGCACATTAGACCACAGAAGAGCTCCTTGTGGATTGGATCATGTGCCAAGTTGGCATCTTGGTTTTGTGGACCTTTCAGGATTATTGAGAGGATTGGGTCAGTATCTTATCGACTTGCACCGCCTCTGACAGTCAAAGTCCATGATGTTCTCCATGTGTCATTGCTTCATAAATATGTTAAAGATGTTGATTATGTGATTGACTGTTTTGTATTGCAGGTGGATCCACATGAATAATTTCAGCTGGAGCCTCAATGTATATTGTAGAGAAAGCTGCTTATGCTCTAGAATTGAGAAATCAAGCAGTTTAAAGTGCAGTGGAAGCACTTTGGGCCCAATGAAGTTAAATGGGAGATGGAGGATCAGATGCGAGCTATGTATCCTTCATTGTTTCCCAGTTGAGGCAATGCAGTTTAGGTATGATGTTTGGCATCTGTTTTGGCATATGTTTGGTGATGCTTTTTTATATGTACATATGTCTATGGATGTAAATACCAGAACAACCAATGTTATAAAGCTCCAATAAGTGGTATGGGTGTCATTTCATTATAGTTGTCATGTTGGTTTTCTTTTCAGTAGGGTGATCATTGTAAAGATTGCATCAAGCTATGTTATAAAGCTCCATGGGTAGTATTTTTTCTTTTTAGTAGTTTTGCTGAGGTATAGGTGTGGTTGAACATTGAGGATAGTGTCCCCCAAGGTGGAGGGTTCTGTAACAACCTTGGTGAAAATTCCATGTAATAAAAGTTAATAAAGGAAAAATAATAACCACAGTCGATGGGACACTTATTCCAAGCTGAATGTTGGGAAAAACATCCTAGTGTGGGTGTTCATTGGTTTATTATGGCTAAGGAAATTGGCAAAGGCAATGGAAAAGGAAATGGCTAAGGCATATGGAAAGGAAAAGTGGCATTAATTGGCATTTTATTTATTAAAATAATGGAAATTAGGAGAAAAGGAAGGTGAAAGGTCACATGTTGCATGTGAGGAAGAAAATGAAGGAAAATAATAGAAAATGAAGAAAATAGAGGCCTAATTGGTAAAATGGCTTCTGAGCGTCAATGGACACCTTTTGAAAGTTCAATTTTGGGAGCTTTCTCATTATTTCTCTCTCTCTATCACACTTGGACACAGAGAGTTTTCTTTGAGCACTTTGGCATTGGATCCAGAAAGGAAAAGGAGGCAAGAGGAAGGAAGGAGCAAGCAAGGTCGCATGATCAAGAAGCTAAAACAAGATTCTTTACAAGTATCGATTTTCATGTGTGTTTTTCTTACTATATTTGGCATACATGGTATTTCACATGGTTATTTTTTGTTTTGGCATGGGTTTTTCCATGTGTGACAATGTTTTCATCCTAGCCTTGCCATTTATGAATAGCCATGGTGTTATGGGGTTCTCATGTTTTGGTTGAGCTGGATTTCCAGATGGATTCAAAGCTTAGTGAGGTGGATCTCTGAATAAAAGAACACATGGCCTAATAACCCTTGAACTAGATTGTGGGTTGCAGTAAAGCCATATTTTGTGTTGCCTCATTGGGCTTGGGATATATGGTAAATCCTAGAGGTGGGTTCTCTCTAACAGGCCTAGTAATTCCCGGGATGGGATATGCGGTAAAGCCTAAAGAGTGGAGTCTCGGTTACAAGAAAACTCGTCACGTTGTATGTGGAGAAATCCAGTGGCATCCATGCTTGTTTTGGCCTAGTGATCTGGTGGAGAACATGGTAAAGCCTATTAATACATGTTTATTATGTTGACCTAGTGATCCAATGTGGATTGTAGTAAATCCTGGTTTCTATTGATGAGGGTGAGGTGGTTTAACCTTGTGATGTCCTAGTTGATTCTTTTGGCTTTGAGTCCCACATTCATGCTTGTAATATGGCACAGGGGTTATTATCTAAAGAGAAGTTTGGCTCAACCAATCTATGGTCGTGTGGAATGTGGTAGTCCCATACTAGGTTGGCTTTTGCATTCATTAATGAGAGGTTCTTTCCTTGACATATTATGTGTAAATGTATTGGTTTATATGTGGATTCTATGGTTGATGTATCCTTGATATTTTTGTTGTTATTATGTTGGTTATAAGCATGTATTATGATAGTAATGATGTATGGCTCTCCTCATGTTTTGATTTGTAAATGAATGAACAATGTATCTATGATTCAATAGTTGATAATGCAGCTAATGATATAAGGGAGCAATGCTTCTTAGCGATTCTCAGATAAGTATGAGACCCCGATACTCAGATATGTTGTTTAAACCTATAGATTACATATTTGTGACATGTTTAACGAAATGCTTGTTACAGCTAGTAGGGATCCAGTCAAGTCCTTGTTCAAGAAATTGCATTTTATTCATTATTCTATTGTTATCTTTCAGTTATGAAAGTGTCATTGAGTTCTGAGAAGTGACATGGGCTCTCGGCCTTAAAAAGTGGCACAAATCCCGAAGTCATAGGCACAAATCTAAGGATAAAAGTCCCCAAACACATGTATGCTCATACTGTGTGAGTGTCTAGAGCCTCCCAGATGAACTCTTTCCCATATCAAGGGAGCATCCAACGGTTTAATGGTCTAAAACTTAGTGGACCCATGGGTTGGTTACCTGAGTTGTGTGGATCAATCCTGTGAGTTCTGTTGTTGATGTGGAAGGTATGTGCGATGTGTTTTCGTTGATTCCACTTCCTTAAGGTCACATAGGAGGTTAAATCCCATCATAGTGGCCTCTCCTTGCATGTTTATCCCGGTTGGTTGGTTACTTGGGTAGATGTGGGATGAGTGTGTTACAGAATTTTCTATCTTTGTTGTTGTTGCAATTGATCATGGCTTGCTATGTATCCATAAGCCTCCTTGAGATTGAAAAGCCCAGCCGAGTTTTTTCCCCATTGTAGCTTGTCTTCCCCTTGGTCAACCTGAATTTTCTGCTCTTGGAGAAGTTGATTGAAAGAATGCCAGTCTAGATGTTTTGATAGGGGAGACCACTCTTGTATGTCCAACCATTCTCTCCATCGAGCTCCTGGAGTAATGGGCTTCCAATAATGGGAAACTTTAAGTTTCCCCTTTGCTTGCATGGTTCTTTGAACGGTTTCATGTTGTTAGCCGGTTCCCAGGATTGGTAGTTGTTGCCAAGAATCTTCCCAGATGAGTTAATTTTCCCCATTGCCAATTTCCTAAAAGATGCGTTCCTGATTTTATTTTTTTTCCATGTTTGGTTCCATATTGCCGAACCCTGGGTTTGACTTGAAAGTCTAATGAGGTCCCTATTGGAGTGATTGGGAGCATACTTCGCTCCCCAAATCTAGCCCCAAGGTGTGCTTGTGTTTTCCAACCATCTCCACCAAGTTTTAGCCCCCAAGGATTTTCCAATAAGGTTTGGATCCCTGAGGTCACACCCTCCAACATTCTTAGGCTTGCAGGGTTGATCCCATCCCACTAGGGCCCATTTATTTTTCGTATTTGTTCCCTTCTAGAGGAAACTTATCTAGATAATGCAAATGGCATTTGTGACTGATTTTGGAGCAGCTAGAGACAAGAAAAGATAAATGGGCATGGCTTGAAAGACGGATTTGACAAGGATGAGCCTTCCAACAAGGTTTAGGGCTCGAAAGGTCCAATTGAAATGTTTCTTGCACAATTTGTTTAGAAGGTCCTCCTAGTTTTATTTTCTATATGATTTTTTAGTGAGAGGAACCCCTAGGTATTTAGAAGGAAGAGAGCATATCTAAAAACCTAGAATTCTAGTGATGTTTCTTTGAATGGTCAGGTGGGTGTGGAAGAAGAAAATTTTAGATTTTTCAAGGTTAATTGAGGTTCCAAATGCTTCAAATAAAAGGGAGAGGATACATTTAAAGGATGCAACTTCATCAACAGCTTGGATATCCATCAATAGGGTGTCATCGAAAAATTACTAGTGAGTAGAGGTTGGGGCCGAGTCATGGAGCTTGAGATTGGTGAGATTGTTATTGATACTGGAAACTTGGAGAGATCTTCTTAATCCTTCAGCCATGATGACAAAGAACAAGGGGGATAGGGGGTCTCCCTACCTGATACCTCTTTAGGGGGAGTGGGAGGGGGAGCCATTGACCAGAATGGAGAAGAAGGCGCTTGAGACTAGGACCATGATTTAGTCAAGGCAGTCATTGTGGCATGCATAGGCCTCGAGGACTTCACACATGTACTCCTAGCTAATTTTGTTGAAGGCTTTTAACATGTCTAATTGCATCATCATTCCCAGATTTTTGAGGGTCTTGAGTGAATGAATGGTGTCATGAGAGAGGATAATGTTCTATATAATTTGTCTGCCTTCCACATACCCTTCTTGGTTGCTGAGATTAGAACGGATAGAAGAACCTTAAGCCTGTTTTCTAACACTTTCAAGATGATCTTGTAGACAATATTACAGAGGGCTATTGGTCAGAACTGGTCCAGCAAATCAACCCCTTCCCCCTTGGGGGTTAAAGTGAGGAACATGGCATTCAAATCCCCAAGAACTATTTTGTGGGTTCGAGAGTCCTCCACTAGGGTATGGACCTCTTCTTTGATGAAGGAAAAACAAGTTTTAAAGAAATCAATGGTGAATCATTCAGGTCCTAGATATTTACCTGAGGGCATGACCATCACTGCTTCTTCCACTTCTTGTAGGGAAACATCTCTAAGAAGCATTTTGTTGTGATCATGGTTGAGGATGATGGGGATATTACTGGTGATTTATTTGATGCCCTGGGTCTGGTCTACATCAAGTTCTTCAAGGAGCTTGTTGTAGTCGTTGTTCAGTTCCTCCAAGATATCCTCATGAGTGTTGATTGTTCTTAGGTTTAGAATTCGATTGGTTTTCCTGTGTTGGATCATGGAGTGATGGAATAAGGTGGTATTCCTTTCACCATATTTGAGCCAGTGAATCTTGGATTTTTTCTACCAAAGTTTTTCCTCCTACTTATCCCTTTCTTCCCACCTTTTTTGAAGATATTTTTCCTCCTCCCTCATCTAATCCGTGATAACTTTTTGGATGATCCTTTGTTGGAGTTCTTCCATGCGATGTTCCAATTCCTTTTTGTCCTTGAAGATGTTATTGAAGACCTCCCTGTTCCACTGTTTGATTTTTTTTTTTATATGCTTTGACTTTTGTTGGAATTGGTACATTTGTGCTATTTTTTTGTGGAGAGTTGGCCCACCAGTTTTTTAGGTTACTTAAAAATATTGGGAGCTCCAGCCATAAAGCCTCAAATATGAAGGGGCAATTTTTGGGGGTCGTTGAAATGTGAATTTTCAGAGCAACTGACCAATGGTTAGATACTCATTGTGGGAGTATTTTGCATTTGGTCTCCTAGGAGAGCATATAGATTGCTTCCGATATGAGGAATATGTCGAGCCTAGAGGCAATCTGCCTATCTCCTCCCCTTTAGTTATTCCATGTATAGATGCAATTGGAAGTATGCATGTCCACAAATTTCATCTTGTCTATGGTTTCTTGGAAGGCTTCAACATCCCTATCCAGTTTCCTGAGACCACCTTTCATTTTTTACAGATTGAAAATCGTGTTATAATCCCCTTCTACTATTTTATGTGGATGGGGTATGCATTCTTGGATTTTCATGACTGAAGATAGCATTTGAGTCTGTTCTTCCACCTTGTGAGGTCCATATATATTGGTTACACTAATGATTTCGATGGTGCCTATAATTTTTAGGATAATAGTGATAGAATTATTGGTTGTTATTGAGGAGGTTAATTCATATTTCAAGGTCTTCCACATAATCAGCTTCCCTCCATTTGTCTCCCATGCTACATTAGCAAGGTAATTGTATCCTTTGCAACATTCCTTTTGCAGGGATGGTAGGTTATCCATAGCAAGCTTTGTCTCCTGGAGGAGCACTATGTTTGGTTTAATGTTCATTATTCTTTGTTTTAAGAGTCTTTTTTTCCCAGGTTCATTTAAGCCTATGATGTTCCATGAGATGCAATTCATTAAGAAAGATGGTGAGTTAGGGTGAGAGCTCTTACCTTTCCCTCATTAATTAGTCTTGTGTCTAGTTCTTGGAGAAGTTGGCTTGTGGTCTTTTATCCTTGCTTTTGGCTTGGACCTTTGGGATTGTATTGATCTGCTGGGATGTTGGAAAGGATCCCTCTATGGGTGTAATCCTTTGTGTGTTTCCTTGTTGTAGTTTTTTTTAGTTCCTCCTGCATTAGGTATGCCCCTTCTATTTTTTGGAGTTATTCCTCGGGTATTGCAGCCATACCATTTTTTTCCCAAACTTTTGCTATCAAGTTGAGATCAAATCCTATGAGAGCTTCTTCTATGGCTTGGTCCTCTTATGATTTTTCTCTAGGATCAAGATCCATGTTTATGTCTTTGGATGGCTGGATGTTCTCAGTGTGGTTTTTTTTTTGGGTATCTCCCCTGTTCTACTCCCATAGCGCGAGTATTTGATTTGGAATTTCCCCTACCTTCTCGACACTTCTTTCTGAGGTTTGCTCATCTAGTTCCTCTTGTGAGGCTTCAAATTTGTTTTTATGGGATAGATGTTGCTGACCCGAATTTCCTTGAGTTTTCTTGTTGTTCCTACTCCTAAGGGTTGCTTTGGTGAAGCCTTGTTCATCTATATTTCTTTGTGTTTGGGTGTTGGTGTGTTGAGGGACATTTTATGGGCAGTCTCTGAAGAGATGTCTATGCTCGTGACATTTTCTACATCTAAAAGGTATGTGCTCATAATCTATGTTTTGGATCCATACCTCGTCTCTAAAGACATGTTTGATGGCTTCTAGGAGCGCCCCTGAGACATCCATGTAGACACAAATTTTATGTATGAGATATAGTAGTCATTCTTGGTACCCTTCGACATTTTGATGTATTCTCCTAACTCATCGCCTATTCCTTTCAACACTGAGGGAAACTAGTAGTCTGTGTGGAGTGAATACAATCTCACCTAGATAGGGACCCTAGTGAAGTCTTCCTTTTCCGGCATGAATTTTTCCTTCCAGTACCACATGTATAGCCTCGCAGAGTTAAATAAACATGGGCCGCCTTAAAATATGTGGTTGTGGTCCTCCAAGAGATAAAAAATAACAGTAAAGAAGCCTTTGGAGCTGCACTGCAATCTTATTTCTCCTTTTGGGTGTCATCTGGTCTGAATCCATTAGTTTAGGGATTTTTCTGAAGGCCATATTCCCATGAATTTAAATATGATGGCATGTTCCTGCATAAAGTCTTTGTATGCAACCATGTTAGGGTTTTGAATCTCTAGAATTGGAATTTTTTTGCCTTTGGTTTGCAGTTGTTGCTTGTCTGCGTCTCAGGCTGAGACTTTTCTTCCACCCTTGGATGTCCAGAGCTTCTATGATCCAATTGGATATTGGTGGCCACCCGCCCATTCCACCTAGACCCTGGAGTTAGTTTCATATGTTTCCTTGTTCATTTTAACATTTACTAGTTTTAGTAGTTTTTTGGGTCCTAAACTTCCGAAGTAGTCTTGATCCCCTAAGCGACGTTTTTTTGGGGTCTGCGGCAAGCCCGTAGCTATGGGAAAGGGCCTTTGGTGAAACCTATAGTACTCGGGGAGACCTTTCCAACAAGATATCGTACGTGCCAAATGGAGATAATATGACCAAGTTACAACCCCGAGAATTTGGCTACCCAACCAACCCAAATGGGGCCCACAAACTCTTGGTGTTACATCTCTTGGGGTTATGGTTTTGGTTGTTTAGGGTTTTCTCATGTTTTCCAATTATAAATAGGTCCTTGAGCCTCATTGTAACACATTTCAGAGGCATGTAGCCACCACATCTCTTCTCATAAATAAGCTACCATCGCCCGAGCTATCTTATTTCCATTCTGTTTGTAAGCATAGTTCAATTTTTTCTATTAATGAATTGAAGTGTTTTTATGTTGCATCTCTGTGTTTATGATTATATATGTAAGTTGTTGTGTTCCTGTTTAAGTTTGGATCAGTGGTATCAGAGCGATCTACTCTTTCTCTTTTTTTCATTACATGTCCCCAACAAGGTAAGGGTATAAGGAGTTAGGGTTTAATCTGGTTGAACCATTGTAAGATCAAGCTTGCAAAACCCGACGACCTCCCATGGTGGAAGAAAATAAAGATGAGGGGGCAGGAGATCCTTTCAAAATGTTTCTCGAGGAAGCCCTCAAGCAATAGGGGGACACGATGATGGATAACTTTTCCCAGATCCTTTGAACACTACCCATAGGCAATGCATATTCATCTAGTAGCCACTTTGGAGGCGCCACTCCTTTTAAGGTACAAGTTAACTTCGATATTCCCATATTCAAAGGCCTAATAGATGTAGACTTCGTAGAGAAATGGTTAAATTTGTTGGAAGAATATTTTTCAGTTCATGACTTTTCCAATCGAGAAAATATTACTTTTACACTTCTCAAAGCTGCCCCACACGTCAAGGAATAGTGGGAAACCTATTGTGAATAAAAGGACGAAAGTGAACCCTCTCTTTTTTCAGCTGCACCCACTTGGAATTATTTCCTAGATGCCATCAAGGAACAATATTACCCTGTCGGGAGCTATGAAGACAAATACATAAAGTGGACCACGCTACAATAGGGAAGGGACCAAGATGTGACAAAGTTCACAAATATTTTCCATACCCTTTGCACGAAGCTAGATATCAAGGATACTAAGTGGAATTTGGTGCTCATGTACCGTGGCTGTCTACACAAGTACATCCAAGACGAGATGGAGTTCCTAGACATTTCCTCACTCGGCACAGCGTATCGTTACACTGTCAAGATTGAGAAGAAGTTTACACAGAAGAAGAGGTACTTTGGATTTGCAAATCCAAAGCAAGAAAAAGGCACCCCCAAACCATAGAACAAAGGACCAAGACAAGGCGGGGCTGCCCAAGACATCTCGTCGAAGCTGCAAGAAACGAACAACACCACGAAGACGAAGAAGGAAATGGGAAAATGTTGTGAGTTCCTTAAGAGCTCCACTCACAATACAAGTGAGTGTTGGGCCAAGTAGCCATTGGTGGCTAAGCTGAAGGCTTCAGTATCAGACGTAGGTTCAGAATCTAAATCAGAACCCGATAAGGGAACTGACAAAGGGAAGTAGATCATTGATGCGGAGCCCAATGCCACCGTGGCCACCACCAAGATCCAAAAGATTGAGCTTGAAGGTCCGGAGGAGGGGGAACGCCTCTTCCACTCAAAGATGTGGGTGAAGGGTTCTCCATTGCAATTCATTGTTGACAATGAGAGCCAAAAAAACCTCATTTCAGCATAGGTCGTGAAGCGGTTAGGGCTAATGACTACAACACATCCACAACCGTACACCATCAGGTGGCTTTACCAAGGACAAGATCTTTGCATCAGCCAGCAGTGCCACCTTCCCTAGAACATCGAGCCCTTCACGAATGAGGTACTGTGTGACGTTTCTCCTCTTGAAGTTTGTGATGTATTATTAGGACAACCATACTTGTGGAAGCGACATGTTGTATATGAGTCTAGACCTCGCTCTGTGATTATTACTTTGGATAATAAGTTGTACAGGATACCGGAGGTAGCCCTGCCTACCGCCATCTCTTTGATCACTGCAAATCAATGCAATAAGATCATTTCCCAGACCAAGAAAATTGTTTTCCTTATGATTCTCCCCCGAGGAAAGAAGAAGGTTGTGGCCACAACTTCTAGGTATGGCTCCTCTGCACAACAATAACAGATGGACAAGGTCATGGAAGAGTACAGGGATATTTTCACCTCATCCATAGGGGTAACTCTACATTGTCAAGTCAATCACTCCATCGATCTGACCTCGAGCGCGTCGCTGCCCAATGGACTGATCTATCAACACTCTGTTGAAGAATGATGAAATCAAGAGGCAAATTCATGGACTATTGCAAAAAGGGCACAACAGGCCAAGCTCATCACCTTGTGGTAGCTTGATTGTATTGGTACAGAAGAAGGATGGAACCTGAAGGCTTTGTATTGACTATCGGATGCTAAATAAGATAACTATCCAGAATAAGTTCCCAATCTCGTGGATTGATGACCTTCTAGACCAGCTCAAATGGGACAAATATTTTATCAAGATTGACTTGAAGTCAGGTTATCACCATGGGCCTATCTAACCCTACAATGTGTGGAAGACTACCTTCAAATCCAAGGAGGGCCTTTTTGAATGGTTGGTCGTGCCATTCGGATTGAAAAATGACCCTGCAACCTTCATGAGACTGATGGACACATCTTTCGACCCTTCACCAATGCATTCATGGTGGTTTATTTATATGACATCTTTATCTTCAGCCAAATTTGGGAAGTGCATTTCCACCATATTCGACAAGTCCTTCAAACTCTGCGACAACACAAGTTGTGTGCTAACTTAGAGAAAGGCACCTTTGGCCTGACCCAGGTTTAATATCTGGGATACATCATTAATGAGAAGGGTGTACATGTGGACCCATCCAAGATACAAGTCATTCGGAATTGGTTACCCCCAACCAATCTAACAAAGCTCTACAGCTTTTTGGGTCTTGCCAATTTCTACTATAGGTTCATGTTGGGGTTCTCTTATATCACTTTGCCTTTAAGTCAAGTCACCAAGGGGGGAGTGAAAGAAAATATTTTTTAGTCGAAAACCCAACAAAAAGCATTCTTCGAGTTGAATAATCACCTTTGTTTTGCACCATTTCTCACATTACCAGACCTGCAACAACCATTTGAGATTGGGACAGATGCCTTTGACTATGCTATTGGTGTGGTTCTTACTCAGCATGGGCATCCAATGTCTTACCAGAGTGAGACACTTTCAGACATAGGCCGAAAGTACCCCACTTACGACAAAGAAATGTATTCCATTGTGCATGTCTTCCATCAATGGAAGCATTACATTATGGGGAAGGAAACGATCATCCACATAGACCACCAACCTCTACAATTCACACAAACACAAGGGAAGTTGTAGAACAATCGCCATCAGAAATGGTCCACCCATCTGCAACAATTTCATTTGAACATTAAGGATAAGAAGGGCATCACCAATAACATCATTGATTGCCTCAACCAACCAATAATCATGGCACTAATCACTGTGCTCGACTACTGTGGACACGAGACATCAGGGTGGCCGCATCTTTATAAGAGCGATCTAAAATTCAGCAACATATACCAGACACTCCTAGAAGGGAAGCAAGTTCCGAATTTTCACCTTTAGGATGCACTGTTATGCCACCTGGGACACGTCTGTGTTCCTTCAAGTGAGCGTGCCAATATGATTTGGGAGGCACACTACAATCAGGTCATTGGACATTTCAGAGTAGAGAAAACAATGGCGGTATTGTAGAAGTATTTTTATTGGCCGAAACTTTGTCAGGATGTTGGGAAGTACATTAGATCCTACACTGCCTGCATCATTGCCAAACCAAACATCAAGAAGCGAGGCATGTATACTACTCTACCTACTCCTAACCGGCCTTGGGAATCTGTCTCCATGGATTACATGTCGGGCCTTCTTTCTACTAAGCATGGCAACGATTTCATTTTCATGGTCGTCGACAGATTCTCTAAGATGACCATCATGGCGATCTGCAAGAAGAGTATCACAGCAACAGCCATTGCTAAACTCTTCTTTGAGTGAGTATAGGTACACTTTCGGATCCCACTATCCATTGTCTTAGATTGGGATAGCAGATTCCTCAATGCATTTTGGTAAAGTCTATGGTTGATGTTGGATACAAAACTTACTAAGTCCATGGCTTTCTATCCCAAACTGATGGCCAAACATAGGTTGTCAACAGGATCATTGTACACATTATGCGCATGTACAACTTGAAGCATCCACGCACATGCGATGAAATTCTCCCCTATGTCCAATGTAGCTACAATAGAGCTCTCCACATCTCACCAAGCCACAACCCCTTTCGGTTGGGATTTCAGCCATTATGCCCCATTGATGTGGCCATACCATTTGTAGCCACTCAAGTAGATTCGGCTCATGTTCAGTCTAAAGCTGAAAGGGCTAGCAGCTTCATTTAGCAGATTCAACACATTTGCCAACAGGTCCATGATATATTGGATAGATCCAATGTTAATTACAAGCAGCGCCATGATCATCATCGAGTGCCGCACAAGTTCTAGGTGGGCGACAAATTTTTGCTACATTTGCAGATGGAGTGCCTTACTGGACCCCACCACAGGCTTTTCCTGCTCCGATATGGTCCATACACCATCACCAAGGTCGTCAGTGACAATGCCTTCAAGTTGAACATCCCATTGTTCCTTGGTTTGCACCCAGTGTTCAATGTAGATCACCTTCCGCCATACTTTTGGACCTTTGTTGGACACATCTGACATTGCAAAACAACTCACACCAACAGAGCTCAACCCAAACTGCATTGAATAGGCCACAATTGATCATATCATTGAAACACAAATCAAAAACACTCACCAACAAAGGATACAGTTATATCAAGTTGTCAAAGCAAGCAAACTCCTTCACCAGGGCAAGTGGTTTTCAATAGAAATTTCCTCACCTCATGGAGGCTTTGCAAGTAATGGCGACCATTGCTTCCTAAGGGGGTAGGAATGATCTAGGTGGATATTGGTGGCCACCCGACTATTCCACATAGACCCCCTAGTTAGTTTCAAATGTTTCCTTATTCATTTCATCATTTACTATTTTTAGTAGTTTTTCGAGTCCTGAACTTTCAGAGCAAACTTAATGCTCTAAACGAAATTTTTGGGGTCTATGGCAGGACCGTAGCCATAGGTATGGGCATACGATGAAACTTGTACTACTGGACAAGACCTTTCCAGCAAGGTATCTTATGCACCAAATGGAGAAAATATGACCAAGTTACGACCCCGGGAAGTTGGCTGCCAAACTAACCCCAACAAGGCTCGCAAACTCTTGGTGTTACATCTCTTAGGGTTAGGTTTTTGGTTGTTTAAGGTTTTCTTATGTTTTCCAATAATAAATAGGCCCTTGAGCCTCATTGTAACATAGTTTAGAGGCATGTAGCCGCCACATCTCTTCTTAGAGATAAGCTACCATTGCCTGAGCTATCTTATTTCCATTATGTTTGTAAGCATAATTCAGTATTTTTTTCTATTAATGAAATGAAGTGTTTTTCTGTTGCATCTCTGTGTTTATGATTATATTTGTAAGTTGTTGCGTTCTTGTTTAAGTTCAGATCATTATAGCATCATTCAGCTGCGAGGTTGTGAGTTTGTTAGCACACTTCCCCATTCCTCTTCCCCTTGAGCGACCGCCGCTTGTTTTCTTGGATGAGTTGAATGCATTATAAGTCATTATTTTTGTGAAGAAAGAAGCTTTAGGATCCTTACCCTTTCCCAAAACTGCATCCCTGATGGAGGGGGGCCCTGAGCGCCGACCCCCCGACTCTATCATGGCGGTGATCAAAACGACAGACTAGGAAACCCTAGGGAACTAGTCGTTCCCCTGAATTCATTTGCATTGAAATTCGAGAGAGCTTTCTAACAAGTATGTTAATTCATAAATAATTTTTTTACAACACTATATCATGGGCCAATATCATGGCTTAATAATACCACATACCAGAAAAACCATGACTCATCTTCATATGACATTTTTTAATTAAAGGAAAGAAAAGACATAAAAACTTTTGAGATAAATCTTAAACTTTAATTTATATGACTACTAGTAATAATATTCTATAATATTTTATGGAGGTTAAATTCCTACCATCCATCTAATAATTATTTATAATTAGATTATAATTATAAAAACCTTATTGCAAAATAAGCATACCTATTAACATAATTAAACTACATTACCAACCTAGATCCATCTTAACTTTAGATCGACCAATCGTTGAGAGGGATCAAATCTCTCAAGGTGCACACAGTATTTTGGAGTGAAAAGAGATTTGATCTTTCTCGAGTTAAGATGGATCTAAGTTGGTATTATATAAATTTCACATCTCTATATATAAAAATATTCTCATTTTCCATTTTATTAAAACTTGATTTAATCTCTACGGAATATCCACAAAATATTTTTAGTAATAGTGAGGGTAGAGGGTTTAGATATATATCAAAAGTATAACATTTTTTCTTTTAGATTTAATTAAAAAAATGTTCTAAAATTAAATCAAAATAAAATATTTTTAAAATATTTTGATTGTGAAATGAGTTATGGCTTTTGGGCATGTGGTAGTGATAAGCCATGGTATTGGCTCATGGTATTGTAACAAAGCCTATTTACAGGTGAATAATATCCATGGTAAAGTAGAAGTGAATATCCATGGTTAAGAATCTTGTTATATTGTAATTTTATTATAAGTATTAAGTTTTGGCATAGTCTAACTTATAGACAAAATACCCTTTTTCACCATAATAATTCGGGGATACAATATCAAGCAAGAATGTGACTTTTTGTTGATTAGAATACAATTTTAAATGCATAAATGGATTTAGCACCCTCAAAAACCCTTGGTACACTTGAATTCTACACAAAAACAACTTAAACTCAAGTTTTTTAAAATATCTGTCAGATTTTGGTTAAAATTAACAAGAAAAAATGTTGTGAAAATGGTCATTTCGTCTATAAGTTAGACTACACCTTAAATTTGTATGTGCTTATTAAATAATTTTGAATATTGTTAAAAAGTGTTATTAGTCCTTGTTAAGGAAGGACTCTAGCAAATCAATTTTCTCATCAACCATTATTAGTTTAGCATTAACCAATGCAACTTATAATCTTTAATTTTGAAAATTAAATACTTTTTTCCAATATTATTAAAAAAAAAGTGTTTAATCTTTAATTTTGAAAATTAAATATTTTTTCCAATATTATTAAAATAAAAAATAAAAATAAAAAAATCAAACATTTGACTGGACCAAGGTCCCATTATAGTCTTTGCATAATGTAATGCCATGTGGATAACTGCATCACATATTGTATGCCATATTGATATGATTCTAAGATTCATGCATGATATTTAGATATTTGTATACTTATTTTTCATGGTCTTTAAGTGTGACTTTTTGGAAAGTTTTCCAGTTTATTTTCTTGTCTAATTTATCTCGAATCCGACAAGGATTCACTGAAATCACAAGTTTGACAGATGAACTCTTCACAATAAAAGTGCCTCGTGTGTTTTTGATAGTGTTGAATCCATATATGCAGCCAAAAAACTTGTTTAAACAATATGAATCAAGATTTCACCATAATTCTTTTCATTGTATTTCGACTAGAAATCTGCCACGAAGTTTAAAAAAAAAGTCACATTTAAAGACTACTCCCTTATTTTTAGTCCACAAATAAAATCCTTGAAAATAAGGCATATTCATGTAAATACCATATTTACCAATAGTTAATTCCCACCATAATTTAAGTAAGTCTTTATATAATAAATGGATAGAAATAGAATGTAAATAAATATAAATTCAACATATTGAGTGGACATTTAAAAAATGTTGACATACTTTCTTTCTTACATTACACCTAATGTCTACACATCTCACCTATATTGGATTGTAGTGCGCCTCTTGATGTAATAAAAACCTATGACCCACCTTTGCATTTTCAATTCTCGTGAGTGAAATTTCCCTCCCCTCTATCAAGAAAGTGGCTTCATACAATTCTTTTCCAAATTTTGCTCTCTTTTGTCCATTTTTGTTCCACCGAGAATGACTCGATATCTCATTTCACTTGATTCCCCCAAAAGGAAACCATGTGCATGGCCATGAATGATCAACACTAGGAAGCTTGCGTCTAAAGTTTCGTGGCATTTACAAACATTTATGCCCACATTTAAACCTTGTTTTCTCATATGTTACAATACTATGTATTATAATCGGATTATCTTATATTTTTATATTTTAGAGTTTTTTCTTATTGTAATTGGATTATTTTATATTTTAGAATTTTAGAATTTTTTTGATATATTTCTATACCTGCCAAAAGCAAGTTATATTGTTTTTAATTTGGTAAAAAAGATTTGACTTCAATTAGTTTTGAAATTATATATATAATATATATATATATATATAATATTATATATATATATATATATATATATATATATTATATATTATATATATATATATATATATATATAATTTTTTAAATGTAAATTGCTTAGTGATGATTATTTTTATTTGATTTTAAATTGAATTATCACATATAAAAAATTATAGTAAAAAACAAAACAAAACAAAATAAAAAAGTTTATATTCACCAAGTGTCATAATTATATAGGCTTTGTTACAATACCATGGTTATCAATTCCACATGCATAAAAACCATAGCTCATTTCAAAATCCAATTTTTTATAAATATTTTATTTCAATTTAAACTTATAACATTGTTTAAATTAAAACTTAATACTTACAACATAGTCATAGAAATTCAGTCCAATTTTACCATAGATATTATTAACTTGTAAATACGTTTTGTTACAATACTATGAGTCAGTGCCATGGCCTATCAATATCAATTCAAAAAGAATATCAAAAATAATTGAGCCTATAACCCCAATAAAAAAATACTTTAATAACAAAACCTCAACTAATTAAACTAGCCTTAAAAAATTAACTATAAACTTAATCTATATTTATTAATTACATAATTACCTTTATTTTCTATATATTTAATATTTTAAAAAAGTGTAGGAATAGCAGTACCTTCCCGATGCAATTAGAGAGGGTTTACCTTGCAAAAACAAAAGCATCCCTTCCCAATTGTGTTTTTTACAAGTTCTTGATATCATTCCATCGAGGATTTAATATTTCGCTCAAAAATATTTATATTTATATAAGTTCTTAATGCTTATTAGAGAAAACAAGTTAGGATGGTTTCATCACAAAGTTGAATTGGATTTTTTACCAAATTGCATCAACGTTTCTCTCCATGAAACCCAATATCAATTTACTTTGTTTTTTAAATTTGTTTGTAATATGTATGGATATGTATTATTAATTACAGTGATACTGATAAAGGTTCTTAATGTTTATTAGAGAAAACAAGTTAGGATGGTTTCATCACAACGTTGAATTGGATTTTTTACCAAATGGCATCAACGTTTCTCTCCATGAAACCCAATATCAATTTACTTTGTTTTTTAAATTTGTTTGTAATATGTATGGATATGTATTATTAATTACAGTGATACTGATAAAGGTGGTTAATATATTTTGATTCATTAATTTTAAAACGTAGAAAATAGTGTTAATTTTTATAAATAAATTATTTTTATTAATGTGTTTGTGTTAATTGATTATTAATAATCAATTTATGCAGAGACAATCATTAATATGTGTGGAAATAATTAATAGATTTGTGAATTACTGTATTAATATAATTAATTATGAAATATATATGAAATGGATGACCATAGTTAACCAACTATAAGTATGTAGATTAAAGTTGACCACAAAAATCATAGGTGTTCATGCTTTCAAGACCAATTTCTCCACAATTGACCACGACCATATCAACATAACTAATAATGAAATATATATGATTTGGTTGACCATGTATGACTATAGTAAACAATGGTTTTCCATGAATGAGTATGGTTGACTATGGAAACCATAATTGAATTTTGTTAGCTATGGTTAAGTGTGTGACTATGTTTAACTATGATAGATTTTGGAAAAATGCAATCTTCAAAGGTTGAATTTAGTTTACTATGTTTGGTTGTAATTTACTATTAATTATTGGCCATGGTTGAAGTATCTTGATCTCATTTAACTTTAGTTGACTATGGTTGATCATGAATGAACATGCTCACTATAGATAACCATGTTGATTGTGGTTAACTATGGTTGACTTGGTTGACCACATTTTACCATAGTGGCCTTTGGTTGACCATATTTTACCATGGAAACCTTTAGTTGACCATGATGATCTATGGTTGAACATGGTAGACCATATTTGAGAATGATGAACTTTGGTTGACCTTCGTTGACTATGGTTGAGCATGTTTAAACAATCATGGACAACCATGGTCAACCATGCATGCAACTATGATTAACTAAGGTTACCAAGACCATGGTTGACATGCTTAGAAACAAGACCATGGTTGATCTAGTTGACTATGACCATGGTTGACTAATTGTGAGCATGGTAGACTATGACCATGGTTGTCCATGATTGTTTGTGGTTAGCCATGGTTGTATATGGATGAGCATCGTTGAACATGAACATGGATGAGTATGGTTGAGCATGTTAAACTATAGTTTTCCATGGTTGAGTATGGTTGACCATGTATGCTTATGTATAACCATAATTGAAGTTTGTTAGTCATGGTTTATTATGTTGACTTTACTTGATTTTAGCAAATCACATTTGTCAAAGGTTAAATTTGGTGGACCATGGTTGACTTTTAATTATTAGCCATGGATGAAGTTTGTTACTTCATTCTACTTTGCTAAACTATGGTGGATAGCAGAACTTAACTTGATTGTAGATTGTGGGAATATTCTAAAATATGATGGACAAGAGTGAAGTCAACTGATTGACCTTGCTCTTGTCTATTAGATTCTAGAATATTCTTGAAATTTGCAATCAAGATAAGGATGGCCATGGTGGACCATGGGTGAACATGTTTGATTATAGGTGACCATGTTGATAGTGATTAACCATGGTTGAATATGGTTGCCCATGTTTTACCATGACAACACTTTGTTGACCATGGAAATTTATAGTTGAACATGGTAGACCACTTTTTGACCATGACGAACTTTCATTGACCATTATTGACTATAGCTTACTTTGGTTGAGCATGTTTGAACATGACCATGCCTATGACCATGGTTGACTATGGTTGATAATAGTTAATTGAGACCATGACCATAAACAAGATCTTTGTTGATTGTAGTTGACCATGATTGTGAACATGGGTAGAGTATGGTTGACCATGGTTGTATATGAATGAGCATGGGTGGACATGAACATGGTTGACTATGGTTAAAATTGATTAAGCATGGTTTACCATGACTATGAACATGATTTGAACTTTGAATACATTACCTTTGGTGAACATGACCATAATTGATGTTAACCATGTAATTGAATATTCTTGAAAAAGTCTATAAATGAATGTCGTTGACTATGACCATATTTGAATATTATTGACTATAACTTTTTACCGTAAAAAAAAATAATTATAATTGTTAATAGTTTAATAGGTTTAAGCAAAGTTGATAATGAACTTGTTTAATTATGATAGACCATAGCCATGGCATTGCATTTCAGTTTAAAACAAATATAGAGTGGTGAGGTATGGATTGCTACTCGCGGGTTAAAGTAAACTCTAATTGAATTTGGTAGGAGGACCAGGCCTGTATTGGTTGCTGCGTCCTATGGGAAACTGTGACTAGATGCTGACACGTTTCAGTGATTTTTCGGCGGTTCTCTCTTGTCTGTAGCATACCTGCTGCATTGACTCAGTGAAGATCCCCTGTGCTTTCTTAGCCATACCGCCGTCTTTATTGATGCTATGTAAGACAGTTCACATGTCAGTTTCACACACAGATTAGAGTTGCAGGGAGAGTGAGTTGAGGTGTATGGATGATATTTGTTTACATATTCTGCCAAACCTATAGAGATCGGGGGATGAAGGCGATGGCCATATGGGTCAGTCAGAGAATTTGCTTTAATGAAAGATAAGGTCGGCAGACGGTTTCTTTGTTTGTGTTAGGCGTAGGTACTCTAAATCGGTTAGTGATGGTCAAGTTCTTTCCCTTTCAAGTAAATGAACGTCTGCGTATGAATGGATTAATTCATGTCCTGGCTGGTAGGTTGTCTTTTATCTCAGAACTTAATTTAATTGTTTTTCGTTTAGGAATTTAATTTTATTGTAGATTTTAAAAATATTTTGGAATATAACGATATGAGTGGATGAGCAGTAATCAGAATCAAAAGCTAAAAAAAACTTATTACTTGGGATTCTAATGAATTACTGCTGGATTTTGACCGGAGAAATCCGCCGGAAAGACTTTCAAAAAGTCGTGTTATAGACTACTGCAAACTTAATCTCATCCAAATGCATAATATGTATTGATAATCCATCAAATTCCAAAAATATTCTAAAATCTGTAATCTATAGGGAGGTTATCCTGGGTGGTCGTAACGTTTCATTAATGATGCTAGGTCATCAGAACGGTTCATTAATGACCTCTCTATCTCGATGCGATGTATACTATATAACCCAAAAATGATGTAATGATGATGTAAAATATATACGTTTACTCCCAAATAATCACACCTCTTTTAAAATATAAAAATGACCTCACAAAACCACAATCGCATCACTTGTCGACTGTCATGATAAAAGTTGATCATAACAGAGTTTATCCATTGCCCCAAGTGAGAATAATCGTGCGAGTCTCGACGGCTAATGGATAAAAAGAGATTTCACCATCGTTTTTGAATCGATGTTGTCAATAAGTTTTATACTTTTCAGAAATTTGATGAATGTCACTTTTAAATCAATATGCGTGATAAGGTTAAGGTTCGTATCAGAGTCAAATTCTAAATGGATTTATCTTTATTTTTCTAGGCTTTTCGGATAAATTTAGAACGGGCCAAAACCCTTGGAGATAGATTCGCAAAGTCGGAAAATGTGACAGAAAACTTTATCCCACGTTGTCATGAGACGAAAAGTTCATCTAAAACCACGGCAGCATACAGTTCCCACTCAGGCACTTTTGCTTCACGCGATCTGTGGACCGCCTCCCCGTTTCTTCATTCAAGGCTCAGATTTCGTTGGGAGTCAGGTGCTTTTAATTACTTTGCACCAGTTATCAGGAAATGATTAAAAAATTGGATGGGATTGTTATATGGTGTTAAACATCGCTCATGTCAACGCGCATTTACTATGTTGGCACAAATAAGAGTCGTCATTAAAATTGACCTGCGCAAAAGAATCACGATGACAGAGAATGGTTTGACAGGTCCCACCTGATCGTGTTGCGTGAAAGTGCCTCACGTTGCGTCTTGAACCTAGTTCAGTCAGTTTATCTGTGAGTGAAAGTGCCTTCCCCTCCTGCGTCGGAAAAGCGGCTTCGTACCAATTTTTGCTCTATTTTTATGTATTTTTGTTCTACTGAGAACAACAACCTAGCTGGCTTAAATCCCCTAGAAAAAACCATGTGCATGGCCGTGAACGAGCAACACCAGAAACATTATATCTAATGTTTTATAAATTTAGGTGCAATTTTCTTGTTGAGCAAATGTTACTGGTGTGGTGACCGTTATCGGTTATATTTCTCTCATCACAGTTCAAAAGTCAGATATATTAGATATTATTTTTTAAAATTTAATTACGATAAATAAATTATCCATCTATAACTATTTCCCAAAAATTAATGATAATGGACTAGTTTCTCATTATTCTTAATTAAAAATTATGATTTTTCAAATATACATTGCATTTTCACCCTTTACAGCCGCATTTAAACACAGCTTTACCGTATGTTACAATACTGTGTTCTTGTAATCAGATTATTTTATATATTTATAAATCAGTATCAAGAACTTACAAGACTATAAGCGCACAAATTTAAAACCAGCGCATTCAAAATAATTTATATGACTGCAAAGTTCATAAGCGCATAAATTTAAACCCATGTGATTTTGGAATTTGATGAATAAGAATAACGTAAAACAATCAACTTTATTTATGTTTATTAATTTTTAATATTTTTTTAGAAATTGATAATCTAGTTAAATTAAATTATTTTTCTTTTTTGACATTTAACTATTTTTCTTTTTTGACATTTAGGTCGCAATGAAGTTTTGGACCCGGCATAAAAAGGGTTAAGGTTTTTTACTACAAACATGCCAGATCTAGCCTGGCTGCTGCTGTCAACCTGACTTGGCCACCTGCTTCTGTACTAGTCGTGGACTTCTTTCACTATTCTCCTCGTTAACGGCTACATTTCCTATTTTTCAGAGGTAGTTGGTGAGTTTGCTTTGGGAGCACCTATGTATTTGGATATGGTAGACTACTTGGAGGACCCATTGGAAGGTGTCTCATTTTTGGCAACTCCACATGACCTCGAAAGGTCTGCTACCCTACTGCTGCAACTTGTCGGACACCATAGCTACCCTGCCTTCAATCTCGGGGCCCTCCTATTCAACAGTGACTTTACCTGATCCCCTCCCATCCTAGTCGGCTACCTTCACCGCACCCCCATCGCCATCCTCACTCAATTTTGCAACCGGCTATATTAACCCTAATCTTGAGGCCGTTTCCTTGGGTTATCCTCCTCCTCCCCTGTTAGCGGGTTCCCATAACCCTCTCTCCGATATCCTCGAACTTTGAACAGGAGCCTTCACAAGCGCTTCCTTCATCCACTCCCCTATCTGGCAGCTACACCGACATTCCTCCTCTCTCAGAAGCCTTCCCCTCCAAACCACCCCCAACCCCTGAGCACCCTCAAGCAAACTCTACCCTAAGCAAGGGTCGGCAGGACGCCACAAAAGCAAGTCATCCTCCAAGCAAGAAATACAAGTGCTTCAAATCCAAGACCGAGGACGTCATTATTCGACTTGGAGAGGATATTCAGTGGGGAGACTCAATGGATACAGCGGACCGAGTCCAGGTTAGAAGGATTCGAGGAAGGAGTTATACAGTGGCATGATTGAAGCTATGGACATCCAAGGTTTGGGGACAACACCTGATCGATTTACCCTTCATCCAAACATTTGTTAGGGGCTGGTTCTCTCTGCATTTTGCTAGAGTCGAGCACACGAACTAGGTCATGTCTTCATTCTGGCATTTTGAACAAGCCCCAGTCCTCCTACGTAGATGGAACCCCCTCTTTGACCCGGAACGAGAACAGATAGGAGTTGGGCCAATCCTGGTCCGTCTACCAGGCCTTCCTCTACAATTTTGGTCCGAGGACATCTTTCGACGCATTGAGAATTCCTTGGGCACATACCTAGAGCATGACAACTCATATCTATCAACAGGTATAATGGCGTACGCGAGGATATTGGTGCACCTAGACACCAGAGGGGGTCTACAGGAGCACATTATCTTACAATGGAAAACCTTCTCCTGACTGTAGATCCTGGATTACAAAGGGCTACCCTTCCACTGCAGAAGATGCCACAAGGAAAGACATCTATTTAAGGATTGTCCTTTAAACGGCAAGGCACGAGTAGGGCAGAAAGATAAAGCCATACCTTCTAAGGATCCTCAAGCCTAGGAGAATCATCCCTCATTTAATGATGCTAACAACCACATTGTTATGGTTGCAGCAAGGAAAGCACCTGCAAAAGAGGTCATGAAGAAGCGAGGGAAAGAACCATACCGGCCCCCCTCTCCTCCTCTGACTAAGGCAAGGGCGGTTGCTGGGGCTGCGCACTCCTCCGGTATGTTAGATTCTATTTCCTCCTCAGTTCATATTTCTTCCTCATCTAATTGTTTGGATTTTACTTCGATTAATTCTCAGGCCTCCACTTCCTTCTCATTGTCTCCCATTACCCTGACATGCTCCCTTCATCCCCCTTCCCCCACTCTCTCAAGTACCTCGCCTTCCTTTCCAGAGAAGACCCTTGCTAAACCCTCTACCTTTAATCTCGAACCCCCATCGCCCAGATACCCCCTCCGATCCCGAGTACGTTCACAAGCCCCTGATGCCATGGACATTGCACTGGACACCTCCCCTCCCCCCGAAGCAGGCTTGAGGTCGACCTTCCTCCTTGTCTAAAGCTATTTTTACGGGTTGGTGAGGAGATAGCAGCAGGAAGACAACACTCTATCAAACAGGCACTTAGAGCATTGAACACCCTAGATGCGCCCCCCCCCCCACCATGAAGATGATATCCTTCAATTGTCGAGGGTTAGCTAGCCCTGGGAAAAAACTAGCCCTTCGTAGACTTTTGAACTCTAAACAGATCGATGTCCTTTTCCTTCAAGAAACTTTGGGCCTTGCTAATGTTGTCACCCACTTGCTCAAATCATGGCTCCCTGGATGGATTATACAAGATCTTGATGTTAATGGTCAATCAGGGGGAATGGCCCTGGGTATTAATTCCCGCTCTATAAAAGTTTGTAATATTTGGGGGAGCTTTGGGCACATGGGGGCAGACATATACTCACTTGAACTTGGGACTGAGATCAAGATCATTAATGTATATGGACCTTGCCAAAATCAAGTAGAATTTTGGAATCGTTTGCTAAAATCTGATATTCTACAACAGGACAATATAATCATGGGATGGGATCTAAATTTCTCCATTGGTTTTGCGGAATCCTGAGGACAACATGCCCAGATTGACCCTCTATCTGCATCTTTTAGAACAACCTGGAGGACCACAACTTTATTGATATCCCTTTAGCCAAAATTCAGTCTACCTGGAGGAACAACAGAACTAGATCGAACAGCCTTGCTAGAAGGCTTGATCGCTTCCTCATAAAGGAGAGTTTGTTGAATTTAGGTCTAAGATACCAACAATGGGTTGGAACGGGGGGCCTATCAGATCACTGGCTATATACATTGAAATAAGAGGAGGAATGAATAAACCAATAGCCCCCTTCAAATTCAACTCCTCCTGGCTACGGGATGTTGAATACACACGACTGGTATCTGAATACTGGAAGGCCCATCCCCCTGCTACTACTAGGAACATTGTCGAAGGATTTGCACACAATCTGAGGGAACTTAAGAGTATATAAAAAATTTGGGCACACAATAAGAGATTACAGGAAGACCTAATCCTAAAAGCAACAGAAGAAGAGATAGTGCTTTCGAAAATGAACATGAAGGGATCTACTCCTCTCAAGAGCATAAGGATAGGATTGTTATGCTTCTATCCAGGAGAAGCAAAATTCTAAAAGATCGAGAAGAAAGTTGGTGATTAAGAAGTAGAGCTATCTGGCTAACCGAAGGGGATGATAATACGAAATTTTATCACAAGTTCGCGAATGGGCGTAAAGCCATCAACACCATCTAGCAGTTAACAAATGAGTAGGGACACACTGTAAATACCTTCCCGAACTTAGCAGCCATGGCCTCATCTCACTTCAAGCAAATATATAAGGCACCCCAAATGCTACTCTTGCTGAAGTCATGCGCACAGCACAATTATTCCCCAGATTCATAGATCAGGAAGATGCTTTGGACCTGATCAGGGAGGTCACACTGGGGGAACTCGAGGCCACATTAAAATGGTTCAAGTGAGACAAGAGCTCGAGACCGGATGGATGGTTAGTAGAATTCTACTTGGCTTTCTTCGACACTCTTGGAGAAGATCTTCTAAAATTCATAGAAGATTGTCAGATCAATGGGAAGATGTATGATGCCTTCAACTCCACCTTCATTGCACTCATCCCCAAATCAGAAAACCCTACCACTTTCAATGACTTTTGCCCCATTTCCTTGTGCAACTGCATATAAACAATCATAGCAAAAATCATAGCCAACTGCCTTCGAACCAATCCTGTCCACCCATATTTCATCTAAACAATTTGCATTCCTGCAAGATCGACAGATCCATGAGGCTATTGGGACTGCACAAGAACTCCTGCATAGATGAAGAAAATGAAATGTATGATTCTAAAGGTAGAACTCTTAAAAGAATTTGACAGAGTAAGCTGGCTCTACATAAGAATGCTCCTAACACATTTAGGATTCCCTTATGAGTTTGTAAAATGGATTATGTGTTGTATAACTAATGTCACCTTCAGTGTCCTTGTAAATTGGGCGGCATCGCCCTTTTTGCACTCCGAAAGATCACTTAGACAAGGCTATCCTCTCTCCCCTTTACTCTTTTTACTCATTATGGAGGGGCTCAAGAGACTTATAAAATAGGAACATAGCAGGGTAAGGCTCAAAGGTATCAAGATTACTAACAGATGCATCCTGACACACTTGCTCTTTGTGGATGATGTACTGATTTTCCTCAATGGAAGCATTGGGGACCTGATCTCAATGCATAACATTTTTACATTATTCAAGTGGCCATAAGAATGGTTACAAATGCCTCAAAGTCTACCATAACAGCCACTAGGTGCTCTCTCCATGAGACTCAATTTGCCCTGCATAGATTCCCTTGTACTCTACAACACATGGAAGATGGTTTAAGGTATCTGAGATATAAACTAAAGCCCCACGACTACAAGATAGCAGATTGGATTTGGTTGATAACCAAGATGGAAAAGAGACTCAACATTTGGTACCACACTAGTGTACTGGATGTCTCTGGCTTGGATACCTAGAGGTATACTATCCAGAATACAAAATCTTTGTTGTAGATTTCTATGGAAAGGAAGTTAGCCGGGGAGAATATTTGCATGGGCCAAATGGGAGGCACTTGCTCTCCCAAAGAAGTGGGGTGGATGGGGCATAAAAAGGTTGGATGACTTTTCTACTGTTTTGGCGGCCAAGCTTGGATGGTAGCTAATCACCTCCAACAGCTTGTGGACCAAGGTTGCAATTTCAAAATACATTGCTCCCATAAGTCTAATGGACTGGCTTCGACAGACACAGGGAAACAAAGTTGGCATATTAATCATCTGGAAAGTTGTACTTTAATCAATGTCCATCATACGTGGAGGACTCACATGGAGAATAAAATCAGGCACATCAGTAAGAATAGGGGTAGACCCCTGGATTGGCTGTGGAGATACACACAGGCTGCCTGTTGAACTTAAGGACCATCTCACTAATAGGGGTATTACCCATTTATGCCATATTGCGGACAGAGAGCACTCCATTTTTACACAGCAAGCCTGGAAGTCTGGTCAAGCACTACACATACCACAACCTTGGATTCATCATTGGGTGGATTATACAGAAGCTCTCACTGAAGCTCATATCAGAATTGTGGAAGGAGAAGATGAGCTAATTTGGGCACTACAAAGCACGGGAAATATTCCCCCAAAGAAGTTATCTAGTCATAATTGATACCCACAGACCACTAGTATACGAAAACTAGTGGAGAAGCATGTAGAAGTTAAAGGTGCCCCACAAGACTCGGCTACTCATGTGGGCTATATTGAAGAATAAGATCCCCACAGGTGACAACTTAATCAAAAGAGCTCTACATGGACCCTTCTGGTGCTTCCTATGCGTGAATAGCAATGAGGATATTAACCATCTCTTTCTCACATACCCGAATGCAAAGGAGCTCTAGAATTCCATTCTTTTGAACTTGCCTTTACCATGGCAATGGCAAGGTCTGACCGTGAAGGATTCCTGGGACACTTGGTGGACTGCTGCCACTCCGACAAAAGCCAAAATTCTACCACTCCTCATCTATTGGACTATTTGGATAGCCCGCAACCGATTCATCTTTCTGAACATTGTCCCCCATTGGCCCTCTATTACAGCTCACATTTTGTCAGATTATCAGAACATTCTTGAGGAAGAAGCAATCACCACTCCCAGGCACATCACCCCTGAACGCATAAATCACTCATTGCCATGGGCATACTTTGATGTTTCGGCTCAGGAAAATGGTTGTGGGGGAGGAGCCATTCTACACCTTTCTGGTTCTCATCTTTTTCATATACAAATGGGCCCGGGGAGGGGCACAAATAACTTTGTTGAACTTATCATAGCCAAATATGCCATTCAATATGTCCTAGAAAAGCAATGCAGGAATCTTCAATTGTTTAGGGACTCAAAACTTTTTTGCAATTGGATTAATAAAACTGCTAATTGCTCTACATATACTTTGAGACATATATTGGATGAGACTCATTGACTCATCACTCTTTTTGACACTTTTGTTTGTCGCCATATATACAGGGAACGCAACACAACTGTCGATTTATTATCCAAGGAAGCAGTGCACAGGCCTGTCGGGACTTGGATGATATAGGAATAGAGGGATGGTGTACATTATCAGCACTATCATAGACCCTTTGTGGACCTTACAAATTAATTGGCTCAGATGGAGCCTGCTTATTTTTTATTATGTAAATACTTTTAATGTTTATAAGTATTCAGACATTCAAAATGATTGTCATATAATACTCATTGAGTAGAGTATTCTTACCAAACTATTAATGAAGTACAGTGTCTCCCTGTGTGGATTACAATTTTTGACACCTCATATTTGTTAGGCTTTATGTATCACATACATCATATGCTTTTGCATCTACAAAATGTAATTTTCTTTCACTAATGAAAATTACGACTTTTCCAAGGGGAAAAAGTATTTTTCTTTTTAAAGAAAAATATTGAATTTTTATTTAATAAAAAGAAAAATTGCATGTTCTTGTTTCTATTACATATTAATATATCTGACTATATTTTATCACTATTGACAATATTATTACAAAAAAAAAAAACTTTTTTTAAGAAAAATATTAAGTTTTCATTCAATAAAAAGAAAGTTGTACATGTTTTTTTTTCTATTATATATGAATATATCTGAGTGTATTTTACCATTGTTGAAAATACTACTACAAATAAAAATAAAGGGCTACAAGTATTGACATTATGATCAAAACCCCGCACAAGAAAAGAGGGAAAAACTCTAAATACAGTCGTAAATCTGCAAAGAAACATAACATCAATTGGAAGCTTATCATGAAAAAACCAAAAACTAGTTACAAGATGTGAGATTAAATCTCAAAATATCCCATACCATATCTCCTATCATCATAGAATTTTTCAAAAAACATGAAGCTAGAACAAAAGGAAAGGCCCCATTTGGTGAGCGCATCTGCCTCCACGTTTTGTTCCCTATAAACATGTTGGAAAGAAACCTCTGTGAAAATGGACACAAGATCCTGGACCTGTTGCATCCAATTGCAAAGAGAGGGAACCTTGAGTGTACACTGACTCTTAACCCAATTTATCATAATGAGGGGGACGTTGATGATCAATTTATTGTCAATATCTAGCCACGAAAAGCACTGGAAGGAACCCCATAATGCGATCAGTTCAACTCTACAATTATCTCCCCTGCCACCAAACCAAATAAAATGATAATGAATTGATGGGTCCAAATGAAGAGAATCTCCACATCCACAACCCCCATTAGAGGAGGCCCCGTCAAAAGAGAAGATAGGAAAAATACCATCGAGATCATCGAGAGGGATGGAATGATGGGATACCTTTGTGACTCAGGGTTCAACTTCTTGGAAATATGCTACTATGCCCAGGGAAACAACCTTTATGTCAAAATATTTTCCTTCAAATATTAGTTCATTTCTAGCTTTCCATATACCCCATAGGACATAAAGAGGAACCGTCCTATGGGCTTTTGCTCGAAGGTTCCATTGGTTGATACAATCCAGAATGGATGAAAAATCTCTCATGAAAAGGACCCCTAAGAGTATAGAAACCTCCTTCCATATCGTGACAGCAAAGGGACATCGCAAAAATAGGTGTATGCAATCCTCTGAGTTTATCCGACATAGAGAGCATATGCTCAGTCCCACAAACCCTTTCCTTTGCAAGTCATCCCATGTCAAAATGTGGTTTTTTTATGACAAACCAAAAGAAGCATTTAATATTTAATGGGGCTTCCAACTTCCACAACTAAGAGGTGCAATCCAAATAGGGCAGTGATTGGGAGGTCAATGTGATATGGCCATACACTTCCTTGACACGAATCATGTCATTCCCTATACGACCGCCTCATACAAGCTTATCATCTCGTTGGGAAAGTCATATGTCAGCAATGCAAAGTTGGCTACATTAACCTTCCCAATCTTCCATCATATTCATTGGAATTACAATTTTCCATGTATGAGGCCAAGCATGAACAACATAGATAGGTCGAGACCTCTCCCAAAGGCTAGCAAGTGTGTCAATCCCCTGATTGTTGAGAATATTCATGGTATAAATGGGTAGGAGATGACAACCAGTAAATCCTTTTATGTCGTCCAACCCTACTTTGATTTTTAGCCCATCGCTAAACATCCAACATAGATTACTACAGAGCCATAGAATAGCTTTTTTAAGTCTTCTCCAAATTATCGATGTTATGGTAGTCAATGGTACCCTCATGGCAATCCACTCCTCCAGTCCTATCTATTGAATGTATTTGCCAAACATAATGCTTTTCCACATACCCCTCTGATAGAAAAGTCTCCAAAGTTTCGATTCCAATAGAGAAAAAATAAATTTGTGAGAGTCAATGTGCCCCATCCCCCAAGTTTAATGAGCATAAATTCAAACCAATTAGATGAATATTTTGTACCTGCACCAAAGCTAGACCATAGGAATTTGGCTATGGTGAGCTAATCCTAGTCAAGAATAGCATACTTACATGGCTTCAAATGGCATCCTAGATATTTAAAGCCTCCAGACATAGAATGCTCCTAACACATTTAGGATTCCCTTATGAGTTTGTAAAATGGATTATGTGTTGTATAACTAATGTCACCTTTATTGTTCTTGTAAATGGGGCGGCATGCCTTTTTTGCACTCTGAAAGAGCACTCGGGTAGGGTTGTCCTCTCTCCCCTTTACTCTTTTTACTCATTATGGAGGGGCTCAGCAGACTTATAAAAGAGGAACATAGTAGCGGAAGGCTCAAAGGTATCAAGATTACTGACAAATGCATCTTGACACACCTACTCTTTGTGGATGATGTATTGATTTTTCTCAATGGGAGCATTGGGGACTTGACCTCAATGCATAACACTTTTACATTATTTCAAGTGGCCACAAGAATGGTTACAAATTCCTAAAAATCTACCGTAACAGCCACTGGGTTCTCTTTCCATGAGACTCAATTTTCCCTGCACAGATTCCCTTTTACTCTACAACACATGGAAGAGGGTCTAAGGTATCTGGGATATAGACTAAAGCCCCACGACTACAAGACAGCGGATTGGATTTTGCTGATAACCAAGATGGAAAAGAGACTCAACATTTGGTACCACAAGTGCTTGTCCAAAGCAGATAGAGTGGTACTCATCAAAGTTGTTCTAGAAGCCACACTGGTGTACTGGATGTCTTTGGCTTGGATACTCAAAGGTATACTATCCAGAATACAAAATCTTTGTTGTAGATTTCTATGGAAAGGAAGTTAGCCGAGGAGAATATTTGCATGGGCCAAATGGGAGGCACTTGTTCTCCCAAAGAAGTGGGGTGGATGTGGCATAAAAAGGTTGGATGACTTTTCTACTGCTTTGGTAGCCAAGCTTGCATGGTAGCTAATCACCTCCAACAACCTATGGACCAAGGTTGCAATTTCAAAATACATTGCTCCCATAAGTCTGATGGACTGGCTTCGACAGACACAGGGAAACAAAGTTGGCATATCAATCATCTGGAAAGTTGTACTAAAATCGATGTCCATCATGCGTGGAGGACTCACATGGATAATAAAATCAGGCACATTAGTGAGAATAGGGGTAGACCTCTGGATTGGCTATGGAGATACACACAGGCTGCCTGTTGAGCTTAAGGACCATCTCACTAATAGGGGTATTACCCATTTATGCCATATTGCGGATGGAGAGCACTCCACTTTTACGCAGCAAGCCTGGAAGTCTGGCCGAGCACTGTACATACCTCAACCTTGGATTCATCATTGGGTGGAATATACAGAAGCTCTTACTGAAGCTCATATCAAAATTGTGGAAGGAGAAGATGAGCTAATCTGGGCACTTGCAAAGCACAGGAAATATTCCCCCAAAGAAGGTTATCTAGTCATAATTGATACCAATAGACCATTAGTATATGAAAACCAGTGGAGAAGCATGTAGAAGTTAAAGGCGCCCCACTGGACTCGGCTACTCATGTGGGATATATTGAAGAATAAGATCTTGACATGCAACAACTTAATCAAAAGAGCTCTACATGGACCCTTCTGGTGCTGCCTGTGCATGAACAACAACGAGGATATTAACCATTTCTTTCTCACATGCCCGGATGCAAAGGAGCTCTGGAATTCCATTCTTTTGAACTTGCCTTCACCATGTCAATGGCAGGGTCTGGCCATGAAGGATGTCTGGGACACTTGGTGGACTTTTGCCACTCCGAAAAAGCCAGAAATCTACCACTCCTCATATATTGGACTATTTGGATAGCCCGCAACCGATTCATCTTTCAGAACATTTCCCCCCATTGGCCCTCTATTATGGTTCGCATTTTGTTAGATTATCAGAACATTCCTGAGGAAGAAGCAAACACCACTCCCAGGCAGGGTTGGAATTTGGATTCTTTATTACCTGTCAAATAATTTTTTTTGACGTTTTGGGTTTTTATGTTGGCCGTCAAGGAATGTTATGTCTAAAATTTTGCTCTTCAATCAAAATGTTTTGATAATAAATCGACCCTTCATTAATAAAGGTTTAATTAAAAAAATACTT
>APFE031745862.1:87423-117375 GCA_000404065.3 Pinus taeda
AATTCCAAATATTACGGTACTTAATTATTAATCACTCAATATAATATATTACTGCTATCAAATATATACCTATAACTTCAAATAACATACACCTATAACTTTAAATAACATGAAATTAATTTATTTCAATAAAAACAAATATTAGAGAATTCCAAATATTACTACACTTCTTTATAAGACTGTTGTTTGAGAGGGTAGTAATGACGTTTTTGCAAAAAAGTGAATAGTAAAAAATACGTTTTAGAACTTTGAAAGCCCATCACAAAAAATGGCTTTTTAAAATTTTTAAACGTGAAATACGGTCAAAATGCCTTGTGACGGGCATTTTGCCCGTCAAATTCCAACCCTGCTCCCAGGCACATCACCCCTAAATGCATAAATCACCCATTGCCATGGGCATACTTTGATGGCTCAGCTCAGGATAATGGTTGTGAGGGAGGAGCCATTCTACACCTTTCTGGATCTCATCTTTTTCATATACAAATGGGCCTGGAGAGGGGCACAAATGACTTTGTTGAACTTATCACAGCCAAATATGTCATTCAATATGCTCTGGAAAAGCAATGCGGGAATTTTCAATTCTTTGGGGACTCAAAACTTGTTTGCAATTGGATCAATAAAACTGCTAATTGCTCTGCATATACTTTGAGACATATATTGGATGAGACTCATTGACTCATCACTCTTTTTGACACTTTTTTTTGTCACCATATATATAGGGAAGCAACATAGTTGTCGATTTATTATCCAAGGAAGCAGTGCACAGGCCTGTCAGGACTTGGATGATCCAGGAACAGAGGGATGGTGCACATTATCACCACTATCATAGACCTTTTATGGACCTTACAGATTAGTTGGCATAGATGGAGCCTGCTTATTTTTTATTATGTAAATATTTTTAATGTTTATAAGTATTCAGACATGCAAAATGACTGTCATATAATACTCTTTGTGTAGAGTATTCTTACTGAACTATTGATGAAGTACAGTGTCTCCCTGCGTGGAGTACACCATTTTTGACACCTCATACTTGTTAGGTGTTAGGGTTTATGTATCACATACATCATATGCTTTTGCATCTACAAAATGTGATTTTCTTTCACTAATGAAAATTACGACTTTTCTAAGGGGAAAAAAATATTTTTCTTTTTAAAGAAAAATATTGAATTTTTATTTAATAAAAAGAAAATTTACATGTTCTTGTTTCTATTACATATTAATATATCTGACTATATTTTATCACTATTGACAATATTATTACAAAAGAAAAAACTTTTTTTTAAGAAAAATATTAAATTTTCATTCAATAAAAAGAAAGTTGTACATGTTTTTGTTTCCATTATATATGAATATATCTGAGTGTATTTTACCATTGTTGACAATACTACTACAACTAAAAATAAAGGGCTACAAGTATTGACATTATGATCAAAACCCTCCACAAGAAAAGAGGGAAAAACTCTAAATACAGTCGTAAATTTGTAAAGAAACATAACATCAATTGGAAGCTTATCATCAAAAAAACAAAAACTAGTTACAAGATGTGAGGTTAAATCTCAAAAGATACCATACCATAGCTCCTACCATCATAGAATTTTTCGAAAAACATGAAGCTAGAACAAAAGGAAAGGCCCCATTTGGTGAGCACATCTGCCTCCATGTTTTGTTCCCTATAAACATGTTGGAAAGAAACCTCTATGAAAGTGGACACAAGATCCTAGACCTGTTGCATCCAATTGCAAAGAGAGGGGACCTTGAGTGTACACCGACCCTTAACCCAATTTATCATAATGAGGGGATCGTTGATGATCAATATATTGTCAATATTGAGCCACGACAAGCACTAGAAGGCACCCCATAATGCGATCAGTTCAACTCTACAATTATCTCCCCTGCCACCAAACCAAAGAAAATGATAATGCACTGATAGGTCCAAATGAAGAGAATCTCCACATCCACAACTCCCATTGGACGAGGTCCCATCAAAAGAGAAGATAGGAAAAATACCGTCGAGATCATCGAGAGCGATGGAATGATGGGAGACCTTTTTGACTCAGGGTCCAACTTCTCGGAAATATGCCACTATGCCCAGGGCAAAAACCTTTATGTCAAAATATTTTCCTTCAAAGATTAGTTCATTTCTAGCTCTCCATATACCCCATAGGACATAAAGAGGCACCGTCCTATGGGCTTTTGCTCGAAGGTTCCATTGGCTGATACAATCTAGAATGGATGAAAAATCTCTCATGAAAGGACTCCTAAGAGTATAGAAACTTCCTCCGATATCATGACAACAAAGGGACATCGCAAAAATAGGTGTATGCAATCCTCTGAGTTTATCCTACATAGAGAGCATATGTTCAGTCCCACAAACCCTTTCCTATGCAAATTGTCTCAAGTCAAAATGTGGTTTTTTATGACAAACCAAAAGAAACATTTAATATTTAATGGGGCTTCCAACTTCCATAACTAAGAGGTGCAAACCAAATAGGGCAGCGATTGGGAGGTCGATGTGATATGGTCATACACTTCCTTGACACGAATCATGTCGTTCCCTATATGATCGCCTCATATGAGCTTATCATCTCATTGGGAAAGTCATATGTCAGCAATGCAAAGTTGGCTACGTTAACCTTCCCAATCTTCCATCATATTCATTGGAATTTGAATCTTCCATGTATGAGGCCAAGCATGAACAATGTAGGTAGGTCGAGACCTCTCCCAAAGGCTAGCAAGTGTGTCAATCCCCTGACTATTGAGAATATTCATGATATAAACTGGTAGGAGATGAAAACCAGTAAATCCTTTTATGTCGTCCAACCCTACTTTGATTTTCAGCCCATCGCCAAACATCCAACGTAGATTACTGCAGAGCCATAGAATAGCTTTTTTAAGGCTTCTCCAAATTATCGATGTTATGGTAGTCGATGGTACCCTTGTAGCAATCCACTCCTCCAGTCCTATCTATTGAATGTATTTGCCAAACATAATGCTTTTCCACATACCCCTCCAATAGAAAAGTCTCCAAATTTTCAATGCCAATAGAGAAAAACTAAATTTGTGAGAGTCAATGTGCCCCATCCCCCAAGCTTAATGAGCTTGGCAATAAACTTCAAACCAATTAGATGAATATTTTTACCTGCACCAAAGCTAGACCATAGGAATTTGGCTATGGTGAGCCAATCCTAGTCAAGAATAGCATACTTACATGGCTTCAAATGGCATCCTAGATATTTAAAGCCTCCGAACATAGAACATATTTATACCCCAAAGAGAGTTGTGATTTCAAGAATCTATGGTGCTTCTTCATTGTTTGTGATTAACTATGTTTTATCTTTGTTGATAGATAGACCTGAAGCCTTGTCGAAATCTTCGAATGTCATGTAGAAGATTCCCACACTGAAAGTTTCTCCTCCCTAGCACACAGGACATCATCCACAAACATGAGGTGAGTAATATTGAAACCTCTAAAGATCCCACATCTCGAAATAGCTCCTTCTGTGGACTTGGAATTGATACCTTTGCTGAAGGCATCCATGATAAGGATGAAAAGGAGGGAAGATAAGGCATAGCCTTGCTTGAATCCCTTCTGTATTTTGAATAATTGTGTTGGCTCACCATTGATGAGGACAACCATAGAAGCTCTAGATAAACATGACATAATCTATAAAACATGTTTATGCTGAAAACCAATTCTCAATAATGTCTATATTGAAATTAAATTAAACTTTTATATTTTTATATAGTTAATAATATTTCTATATATTTAATATTTTGGGATATTGTGGCAAGATTCTTGTATCAATTAGAGAGGATTTAACATGTAAAAACAATAGAATCCCTATTCAATTGTGTATTTTTCTTTTGTTTTTATAAAACTCAATATCAACCAATAATTTGAAGTTAAAGATTACAAATAATTATATTAATATATATTATATATATAATATATTAATAAAAATGGAAATGGTTAATATATTGTTAGTGAATAGTTTTGAGAAGTAGAAAAAAGTGTCCATGTCACATATATTAACCATTTTTATTAATTTGATTGTGTTGGTTGACAATCAACTTGTATGGCAAAGATGAGTATATTTGTGAATTAAGATATCAATATAATTAATTATGAAATATTTATGAAACTCGTGATCATGTAGATCAAGGATGACCATAAAGGCCATGGTTGACCATATCAACACAATTAATAATGAAATAAATATAATACGGTTGACCATAGATGACCATGTCAAACAATGGTTTGCCATGGATGCATATGGTTGACCATATATGGTTATGTTTGACCACAGTTGACTTTTGTTAGCTATGTTTGACCATATTTGACTTTCATTACCTATGGTTGAGTATGTGTAACTATGTTTGAATTTGATAGATTTTGGAGAACTATGGTCTTCAAAGGTTGAATTTAGTTCAGTATGGTTAACCGTAATTAACGATTAACTATTGGTCATGGTTGAAGTATGTTGACCTCATTTGACTTTGATTGACCATGGGTGAAAATGCTCTTTATAAATAAGCATGTCGATTGTGGTTAACTATGGTTGAGTATGGTTGACCATGTATTGCTACGTATGACCATAGTTGACGTTTGTTAGCCATGGTTGATTATGTTTGACTTTACTATATTTTGGAAAATCATGTTCTTTAAAGGTTAAATTTAGTTCATCATTGTTGACTATTAATTATTGCACATGGATTAAGTTTGTTCACCTCATTTTACTTTGATTAACTATGGTGTACCATGGGTGAGTATATTGACTAAAGGTAACCATGTTGATTGTGGTTAATCAGGGTTGAATATGGTTCACAGTTGGATTCACAATTACCCTAGGAGGGAGGAGGGAATCAATATATTGACATCTTTTACTTATTTAAATATTTGAACATCATAAAACATCAATCTCATAAACTAAACAAGTAACACAAAATATATGTGGAAACCTTCATGGGAGAAAACCACAAAACTTCTTAATATGGAATATCTTGTAGATACCAACCTAAAGGAGACAATAATCCCTTCTTTTATTTTATAAGAACCAACCTAAAAGAGACATTAATCCCCTTCCTACAAAATTTGTAAGCATCAACCTGCAAAAGACACCAATCCCCTTTAATACAAGATTTGTAGGTACCAACCTACTTCATTTAATATGCTCTCTTATATACCATGTTTGTTAGCTACTTCTTCCTTTCCTAATCCTGCTTGTTTCTACTGCATTCACTAGCTATGTTATTTACTTCTTCCTTCGCTAGGTCTACTTGTTACTTCTTCTTTCACCATGTCTACTTCTCCCAAAACTTGTGGCTGTTGGCTTCTTCCTAACAATGAACTTGCACAACATGTCATATATCCAATTTTGAAAATATAATTTTAAAATTTATACAAGTAAATATATCTCCTTTGTCTACTCTAGATTTCATATTATAAAACAACTCATAAAGAAAGTTATAGAAAAAAATCCAAGCTAACCTATTTAAAGCATGTTTAAGGAGCATTATGGAACACTCACTTCCTCAGATCATATCTATAAAATTATAGCGGAACAAGATATGAAATTTATACCATAGGCATTTTGAGATATCTTGTTTGCCTTGTCCATATTTCATAGTTTTAACCATATGTACATTAATATATTCTATCTATTATCGTCCAAGTTTCATGGTTTGAAACTTCATAGAAGAAAAAGTGAAAATTCCCATCTGACCTACTTTAAACATATTTTAGGAGTAATCAAGAACCCTAAATTTCTCACGGCATATCTTTAAAATATACCAAACCAAGGTTTGAAATTTTAACCATAGGTACATGAAAATATTCTATTTGTATCCATGAAGTTTCATGATTTGAAAAATCCCAAAAGAAAATCTTTAGTGAAAATTCCAAGTTGATCTGTTTGGAGAATATTTTAGGAGCATTTAGGAAGCCTAACTGCTTCAGATCATATCATTGAAATTATAGTGAATTGAAGTCTAGAATTTTAACCATAAATAAATGAAGATATTCTATCTATATCCTCTAAGTTCCTAGAATAAAAAGTTATAGATAAAATTCCAAATGACATTTTCACCCCATAAATCACATTTTTACTTCCACCTTTAATCTCCATGAATCACCCCAAAAATATTCCTCAAATCCTATTGTGAATCTAAGATATATTCTATGGTGTACAAGTGATCTCATATGCCCTTTATTTATAGTGTTTATACATTTACTTATGTTTCTAACTTGTAAAACTTGTTGGTTCGTTCTGCTTGTGTTTTGGTTGGGTCATCTTGATTAAAGCTTTCACATCTCTTCATTCCTATAGAGTTAGAGGGATGACCATATACCATTGGAAATGTATCATAATAAGATTTCTTACCATATATACTATGTTCCAATTTGAGCTAGCTAATTAGAGTAAACTATATTTCAAATATATGGTATACAAATCAGGCATCAAAGTTCAAAAACAATATTTCTAACCATCTCCATTTTTCAATATTTATATTTGACATATGTAGTGTCCCTTGTCTTTGACATCAATGACAATTATTGGTGATTGATTCCATCAAGCATGTACAATGAAGATGAAACAACCCTTTTTTAGGTGGTAACATGCAACAGGCCAATTGTTAGTATAAAAATTGGGTTAGATCCATGTTTTATAAGATAATAAACATGTATAATTACTCACATGAAGTAAATAGACAAAGATAGCATCTTATAAATAAAACCCAATGGAAAGATAAGAAATAAGTACATTTCTCATAGAATCTAATATAACTTTTTAATCTAAATTGACAAGATCATAGGTGCACGACAACGAAAAGTTGTTTGAAATTTCATAATCAAATCTTGATGAAACCAATGGGGAGGGAGACCGATGTAGGTAAGAAAAGGCACACCTAAGAGAGAAGATGCAGTTGCAGTGGATGAGAAAGGACTATAAATAATACCAAGCCTATGGAATACTTGCATGGATTCCAAATCATCAAGGGGATGAACTAGGACAACCATGGGGGGTCGATAAATGAAGATCTAGTTTTCGCGGTTGAACAACTTTGTATAGGAGTCATAGTGAACTAGAGTGGATGTGAGTGTTTAGTTCCAGGAGGATAAAAGGAAACAATGCAATGCATCTAAAGAGGGACACAAACATCCTAGATGCCAGTTTGATTCATCATACTTGATGAGACTGTTGAAGCCTCATTGATGGCATGAGACATTGTAATGTCTTGGGTGATGATCCTATAACTCTAATCTAAGTTGTGAATAATGTTGAATTTGGACAATTTAAATTACATGTGATTATTAATTGAGGAATTTATAATTGGAATATAAATAACCTATGTAAAAAAAAGTTTTGTGATGATACTAATAATAATTTTGTGTTTATAATAAGGACCTACTTGGTGAGTTCAAGTCCCTTCAACGAGAAGCAGTTGAAAGTTAGTTATGCCCAAAAGAGGGGAATAAAAAAAACAAGGAACTACCTCATTAGAGTCACCTTTTCACTCCAAGAATAAGAGAGAAAAATAGGACAGGATTCGAGAAGGATGGAGGGAGAGAAATGCCACTAATCTCGGCGAGGAAGAAATTAGATTGACAAAGAGACTAGAAAAAAATACAACTGGAGATAAATGTTTTTAATATGACACTCTTGAAGGAAGTTATTGTGGGGGAGAAAGACAATAACTTCCTATCATTGTTGATTTTTGTAGCTTGGAAGGTACTCCAGGCCTTGAGTATAGAGGGTTTGGAGGAAGGAGCTTCACAAGTGACCTTGTGGGCTTGAAACCCAAGCTTAGGGTTTTGCACCCATCGATGTTTGGGCCAAAACCATCAATCCTTTTGGACATGTGATGGATGGAGATGATAGAGGATAATGGATGGAGATGAAAGAGGGCCACTTCAAATCAGCCATGGGCAGAAGCAAAAAACTAATGGGGCATATGGCAGTAGGTCTCATGGTTGTCACAAGTCGGATAGAGATGACAGAGTGAGATATGGCAGGTTATTGGATACTCCGGATAGGAGAGGTGATGGACACAGATATTATTCTAGTTCTAGTTCTAACAAGCATAATGATCATCATCGGTATCACCCTTACAGGACGAGTTACAGGAGATACTTTCCAGATGAGTTTAAGAAATCAAAGCCACCTACTTTTGATGGAGACTTGAAGAAACAAGAAGATGCAGAGGCTTGGATACTTGGGATGAACAAGTTCTTTGAGTTGGATGAATACACAAAACACATGAAGGCCAAAATTTATATCGTTAGCTTGAAAGGTAAAGCAATATCTAGTGGGAAGATGTGAAGCGGGTTAGAGACATCAGGACGGAGGACTTGAGTTGGCATGAGTTCAATAGGCTTTTCAGGAAGAAGTACTTATTAGAAAGGTACTACACAGTAAGGCCAAATAATTCTATGAGCTAAAGATGAGATCGATGACAAATAAAGAGTACACGACTAAGTTCCTAGAGCTATTGAGGTATGTACCATATCTTAAAGATGAGAAGGCTAAATTTCAACGATTTGTCAATGGTTTTCCATTAGCATTTAGAGATCAGATTGAGTATGATAAGCCTCTGTCACTTGAGGAAGTTATTAAGAAATTGAAGCATTTCTATGAACAGTCAAAGTTTAAGGATGAATCCCAGCAAGGATGAATCTCAACAAGGATGGAAAGGGAAAGATAAGGATAAAGGTATGGGTAAATGGAAACCGAAAAGAACAAGGCCTCAAAATGCAAAAGAGCAAGAACATGTGGCACCATAAAAGAATTTCAATGTAGCTAAACAGGGACATGGATCACAACCTCAGGCTATATATAGTGCATAGGAGGTGCATATTGTTGGGGATGTTGGTTAAAGCATTCCCCATATCTATGCAGCACTGGATAATAAGCAGGCATACCATTAGGCATCTATCATAGAGATGGATGGTAAGCTTTGTGATAAAGTTATTTCTATTTTGATTGACCCCAGATATAATTATAGTTATGTTAGTTCTGACTTGGTGGATAAGTTTGGTTTGAATAAAGAAGTGCATGCAGAATCTTGGTTAGTGGATTTGGCTACAGGTACAATGAAGAAAGTTCACCATTGGGTAAGAGCTTATGCATTTGAGTTAAATGGTATGCCTAAAGAAACACATTTGAATGTACTGCCATTGAGATCATATAGTATGGTTTTGGGTATGGATTGGTTATACCTTCATAGGACCAAGGTGGATTACTATGACAAAGCCATTGAGTGTTTGGATGACAATGGGGACCCAAGAGTCTTACAAGGAAAGAAGAAAGCCACATCAGTTAGGATGGTGACATCTATGCAGGCCAAACATAGTTGCAAGAAAGGGTGTGTGTTATGTGCAGTAAATATCTCTAGTGACAGAGTAAGGAAGTTGAGGATGCAGATGTTTTGAGCAGGGGCCCAGTTCTACAACAGTTTCAGGATGTATTTCTTACAAATATTTTAGAGTTTTTGCCTCACAGGGAAGTATACTTTTCTATTGATTTGGTGCCAGTGGCAGCTCCAACATCAAAAGTACTTTACATGATATGCACGCCTGAGTTGGTAGATTTGACGTTGCAACTGAAATAGATGCTTGACAAGGGATACATTAGGCCAAGTGTATCACCATGGGGTACACCAGTATTGTTTGTAAAGAAGAAGGATGGTACTCTCAAATTGTGCATTCACTATAGCCAATTGAACAAAGTGACCATCAAGAACATGTATTCATTGATGAGGATTGATGACTTGTTTGATCAACTGAAGGGAGCAGCAGTGTTCTCGAAGGTTGATCTGAGATCTGGATATCATCAAGTACGCATTAAAGAGGAGGACATTTACAAGAAAACTTTCTAGACCATGTATGGGCATTATGAATTTGTTGTAGTTCCATTTGGTTTGACTAATGCTCCAGCTACATTTATGTGTTTGATGAATAGTGTGTTGCATCCCTATTTGGACAAGTTTTTTATTGCGTTCATTGATGACATATTATATTATAAAAATGAGGAAGAGTGTGCCAAGCACTTGGTAGCAATGTTGATACCGTTGAGAGAGCATCAGTTGTATGCTAAGCTAAGCAAATGCATTTTCTTTCAGACTAAGGTACATTACTTGGGACATATTGTCTCCAAGGAAGGCATAGAAGTGGATCCAGATAAGGTAAGAGCTATCATGGAGTGGGAAGCTCCTAGAAATGTAAATGAGGTGAGATCCTTCATGGGAATGGCAGGTTATTACAAGAGGTTCATCAAGAACTTCTCACAGATTGCTTATCTTATTACATCATTGCAGAGGAAAGGTAAGAAGTTTGAATGGACAAAGGAGTTATAGGCCAATTCTGAGCAGCATAAGTAGTTGTTGACACATGCTCCATTGTTAAAGATCATAGATCCAGACAAAGAATTTGTAGTATGTACAGATGCTTTCAAGAGAGGACTTGGTGGAGTCCTTATGTAGAAAGGACATGTTGTGTGCTATGAGTCACAGAAACTGAATCAGCACAAGCAAAACTATCTGACACGTTATCTTGAGCTAGCAGTGATCATACATGCATTGAAGATGTGGAGGCACTATCTTATTAGCAGGAAGTTTATATTGATGAGTGATCATAGTGGATTGAGGTATCTATTTGACCAGTTGAATTTGAATTCTAGGCAAGCTAGATGGTTGGCAGTGATCAGTGAGTTTGATTTTGAGATCAGATACATGAAAGGAAAGGATAACAGGGTCGCGGATACTCTTAGTAGGGCGAATACAGGTAAATCATATAGCAGCAATAAGTTCCTATGGGATAGATCTACAGGATAGGATCTTGGAAGGTCATCAGGATGACGGGTATATGGATATTGTGCACAAGTTGCAACAGAGTATAGGTACATGTGTAGGTCTAGGTAGTGTTACAGGATTAGGTGCAGGTGTACATGATGTGGACTATTGTTTCACGGCAGATGGATTGCTTAGGTTTAGAGACAGGCTATATGTGTCTAACAATGGTGAGCTCAAGAAGGTGATCTTTAGGGAGTTTCATGCGAAACCATATTCACGTCACCCAGGCTATCAGAAGACGCTGACAACAGTGAATAAATTCTATTATTGATCGAATTTGAAGAGAGACATAACAAAGTTTGTGGTTAGATGTTTGGATTTTTAGCAGGTAAAGGCAGAGTCTAAGCATCCAGGTGGACTATTACAATCGATTGTGATTCTAGAATGGAAATGGGAGGTCATTTCCATGGACTTTATCGCGAGTTTGCCGAGGACAGTGAGGCAACATGATTCCATCATGGTATTTGTGGACATGTTGACAAAGGTTGCACACTTTATTCCAGTGAAGTCTACATTCTCAGCGAGTGATGTAACACAGGTCTTCATCAAGGATATGGTCCCAAAGAATATTGTGTCAGACATGGATGCAAAGTTCACTTCCAAGTTTTGGAAGGGGTTGTTTGTAGGTTTGGGCACAAATTTGGCCTTCAGTACAACATATCATCCACATACAGATGGACAGACTAAAAGGTCAATAGGATATTAGAGGAAATTTTGAGGATGTATGTTATGCATCAACAGCAAAGGTGGGAAGAGTATCTTCCACTAGTAGAGTTCACTTACAACAATGGGCATCAGGAATCTTTAAAGATGAGTCTGCTTGAGGCATTGTATGGACGGAGTTGCAATACTCCCATCAATTGGAGTGATCTGATTAACAAGGTGTTGATTGGATCAAACATGTTGGCGAAAATTGAACAGGAAATGCAGGTAATCAAGAAGAATTTGAAATCAGTATAGGATAGGTATAAAATTTATGCAGGTCAAAGGAGTTCTAGGTTAGGGAACAGGTGTACTTTCGCATCAGACTGAAGAAGAGCTCCTTGCAGATTGGATCATGTGCCAAGTTGGCACCTCGGTTTTGTGGACCTTTCAGGATTATTGAGAGGATTGGGACAGTGACCTATCGACTTGCATTGCCTCCGACAATAAAAGTCCATGATGTTTTTCATGTGTCATTGCTTAATATGTTAAAGATGTTGATCATGTGATTGACTGGTCCGTATTGCAGGTGGATCCAGATGGATAATTTGAGCCAGAGCTTCAGTGTATATTACAAAGAAAGGTGATCATGCTCTAGAACTAAGCAATTGAGCAAGTTAATGTGCATTGGAAGCACTTTGGGCCCGATGAAGTTACATGGGAAATGGCAGATCAGATGCGAGCTATGTATCCATCATAGTTTGCCAGTTGAGGTAAAGAAATTTCGGTATGATGTTTGGTATATGTTTTGGCATATGTTTAGTGATGTTTTGTTATATGTAGATATGTATATGGACGTAAGTACCTCCACGAGCTATGTTATAAAGCTCCAATAAGTGGTATGGGTATCATGTCGTTATAGTTTTCATGTTGTTATGTTGTCATGTTGGTCTTCTTTTCAACAGGGTGATCATTGTAAAACCGCATCAAGCTATGTTATAAATCTCCATAGGCAGTATGTTTTCTTTTCAACGGTTTTGTTGAGTTATAGGTGTGGTTGAAAACCGAGGACATCGTCCCCCAAGGGGGAGGGTTCTATAACAACCTTGGTGAAAATTCCATGTAATAAAAGTTAATAAATGCAAAATAATAACCACGGTTGATGGGACACTTATTCCAAGATGAATGTTGGGCAAAACATCCTAGTGTGGGTGTTCATTGGTTTATTATGGGTAAGGAAATTGGCAAAGGCAATGGCTAAGGAATTTGGAAAGGCAAAATGGAATTAATTGGCATTTTATTTATGAAAATACTGGAAATTAGGAGAAAAGGAAGGTGAAATTTCATAGGTTGCATGTGAGGAGGAAAATGAAGGAAAATAATGGAAAATGAAGAAAATAGGGGCATAATTGACAAAAAGGCTTCTAAGGATCAGTTGGCACCTTTTGAAAGTTCAGTTTTGGAAGCTCTCTTATTATTTCTCTCTCTCTCTCTCACACTCTTGGACACTTAGAGTTTTCTTGGAGCAATTTGGCATTGGATCAAGAAAGTCAAAGGAGGCAAGAGTAAGGAAGGAGCGGGCAAGGAAGAGCAGGAACAAGAAGCTACAACAAGATTCTTTGTAGGTATCGATTTGCATGTGTGTTTCTCTTACTAGATTTGGCATACATGGTATTGTGCACGATTCTTTGTTGTTATGGCATGGGTTTTTCCAGGTGTGACAATGTTTTCATCTTATCCTTGCCATTTTCGGATAGCCATGGTCTGATGGGGTTCTCATGTTTTGGTTGAGTTGGATTGTCGAATGGATTCAAATCTTAGTGAGGTGGATCTATGAATAAAATAAAACATCCTACTAACCCCTGAACCAGACTATGGGTTGTAGTAAATCCAAATTTTGTGTTGCCTCGATGGGCTTAGGAATCCTCGACCAGTGAATGGAGGGATATACAGTAAGTCCTAGAGGTGGGTGCTTTCCATCAAGCCTAGTAATTCCCGGGATGGAATATACGGTAAAGGCTAAAGAGTGGAGTCTCAGTTTAGGGCCTAGTGATCCGGTGTGGATTGCGGTAAATCCTGAGAGACTAGGAAACAAGAAAATTCCTCATGGTGTTGGTGGAGATATCCAATGGAATCCATGCTTGTTTTGGCCTAGTGATCTTGTGGATATCATGGTAAATCTTGTTAATACATGTTTATTGTGTTGGGCTAGTGATCTTGTGTGGATTGAGGTAAAGCCTGGTTTCTATTGATGAACGTGAGGTGGTTTAGCCTCGAAATGTCCTAGTTAGTTCTTTTGGTTTGGGTCCCATATTCATGCTTGGAATATGGCACGGGGGTGATTAGCTGAAGAGACATTTGGCTCAGCAATCTATGGTCGAGTGGAACATGGTAGTCTTATACCAGGTTGGCTTTTTCATTCATTAAAAAAAGGTTATTTCCTTGACATGTTATGTGTAAATGTACTTGTTTATATGTGGATCCTATGGTGAATGTATCCTTGATATTTTTATTGTTATTATTTTTGTTATAGGCATGTATTGTGATAGTAATGATGTATGGCTCTCCTCATGCTTTGATTTGTAAATGAATGAACAATGTATTTATGACCTAATAGATGATAATGTAGCTAATGATATAAGGGAGCAATACTTCTTAGTGATTCTAAAATAAATATGAGACCCCTATTCTCAGATCTGTTGTTTAAACCTATAGATTACATATTTGTGACATGTTTGATGAAATGCTTGTTATGGCTAGTAGTGGTCCAGTCAATTCCTCATTCAAGAAATTGCATTTGTATCATTATTTTGTCGTTATCTTTTAGTTTTGAAAGTGTCATTGAGTTATGGGTAGTGACCTGGGCTCTAGGCCTGAAAAAGTGGCACAAATCTCGGAGTCCCGAGCACAGGTCTGAGGATAAAATTCCCTAGAAACATGTATACCCATGTGTGTGCGAGTGTCTGGAGCCTCCCAAATGCACCCTTGCACATATCAAGGGAGCATCCGAGATTTTAATGGTCTAAAAACTCAGTGGGACCCAAGGGCTGGTTACCTGAGTGGTTGGGATGGCTCCTGTGAGCTCTGTTGTTGATCAAGAAGGTTTGTTTGATGTGTTTTCGTCAATTCCACTTCCTTAAGGTCACCTAGGAGGTTGAATCCCATCATAGTGGCCTCTCCTCACATGTTTATCATGGTTGACTGATTACTTGGGTAGATGTGGGATGAGTGCATTACAGAATTTTCCATCTTTGCTTTTGTTGCAATTGATCATGGTTTGCTATATATCCATAAGCGTCCTTGAGATTAAAGATCCGAGCCAATTTTTCCCCCATTGCAACTTGTCTTCCCCTTGGTCAACCTGAATTTTCCACTCCTAGAGGAGTTGATCTTCCCAAAAGAGAGCATTTTCTCGTTTGCCAATTCCCTAAAATATGTGTTCTTGAATTATTATTTTTATTTTTCCATGTTTGGTTCCATATCGTTGAACCCTAGGTTTGACCTAAAAGTCTAATGAGGTCCCCATAGGAGTGATTGGGAGCATACTTCGCTCCCCAGAGCTGGACCCAAGGTGTGTCTGGGTTGTCCAACCATCTCCACCAGGTTTTAGCCCCAAGGGCTTTTCCAATAAGGTTTGGATCCCTAAGGCCACACCCTCTAGTGTTCTTAGGCTTGCAGAGTTGATCCCATCCCACCAGGGCCCATTTCTCTTTCGTGTTTATGCTCCTCTAGAGGAAACTTATATGGATAATGTGAATGGAATTTGTGACTGGTTTTGGAGTGGATAGAGTAGAGAAAAGATAAAGGGGCATGGCTTGAAGGACAGATTTGACAAGGATGAGCCTTCCAACTAGGTTGAGAGCTCGAAAGGTCCAATTGGAAAGTTTATTGTGCAATTTGTTCAGAAGGTCCTCCTAGTTTTATTTTCTATATGATTTTTCGGTGGGGGGGGGCCTAGGTGTTTGGAAGGAAGAGAGTAGATCTAAAAACCTATAATTCTAATGATGTTTCTTTGAATGGCCAGGGGGGTGTGGAAGAAGAAATTTTATATTTTTTAAGGTTAATTGAAGTTCCAAATGCATCAGAGAAAAGGTTGAGGATACGTTTAAAGGATGCAATGTCATCAACAAATTACTAGTGAGTAGAGGTTGGGGTCGAGTCATGAAGCTTGAGAGTGGTGAGACTGTTATTGATACTACAAACTTGGAGAGATCTTCTTAATCCTTCGGCCACAATGACAAAGAGGAAGAGGGACAGGGGGTCTTCCTGCCTGATACCTCTTTAGGGGCGAAAGGGCTGGGAGGGGGAGCCATTGACCATAATGGAGAAAAAGGCACTTGAGACCAAGGCCATGATTCAGTCAATGCAATCCTTGTGGAATCCATAGGCCTTGAGGACTTCACACATGTACTCCTAGCTAATTTTTTCAAAGGCTTTTGACATGTCCAATTGTGTCATCATTCCCAGCTTTTTGAGGGTCTTGAGTGAATGAATGGTTTCATGAGAGAGGATAATATTTTCTAGAATTTGTCTCCCTTCCACATAACCTTGGTTGGTTGAAATTAGAAGGGGTGAAAGAACCTTAAGCATGTTTTCTTACACTTTCGAGATGATCTTGCAGACAATATCACAGAGGGCTATTGGATAGAATTTATCTGGTGAATTAGCCCCTTCCTCCTTCGGGATTAAATTAAGGAACGTGGAATTCAAAGCCCCAAGAGCTATTTTGTGGATTAGAGAGTCCTCCACCAGGGTATGGACTTCTTCTTTGATGAAGGACCAACCAGTTTTAAAGAAATAAATGGTGAATCTATCAAGTCCTAGATCATTGGCGGAGGGCATGGACATCACTACTTCTTTCACTTCTTGCAAGGAAACATATCTGAGAAGCATTTCGTTGTGATCCTGGTTGAGGATGGTGGGGATATTACTGGTGATTTATCTGATAGCCTGGGTCCAGTCTACATCAAGCTCTTCAAGGAGATTGTTGTAGTAGTTGTTCAGTTCCTCCAATATATACTCATGAGTGTTGATTGTTCTCAGGTTTAGAATTTTATTATTTTCCCTGTGTTGGATCATGGAGCGATGGAAGAAGGTGGTATTCCTTTCACCACATTTGAGCTAGTTTATCCTGGATTTTTGTTGCCAAAGATTTTCCTCTTACTTATCCCTTTCTTCCCATCTTTTTTGAAGATATTTTTCCTCCTCCCTCATATGATCTATGATACCTTGTTGGATGATTCTTTGTTGGAGCTCTTCCATGAACTGTTCCAATTCCTTTTTGTTCGTGAAGATGTTGTTGAAGACCTCATTATTCTATTATTTGATTTTTATTTTTTTATATCCTTTAACTTTTGTTGGAACTGGTAAATTTGTGTACCATTTTGTTGTGGAGAGTTCGGCCACCATATTTTTAGGTTACTTAAGAAGTTTGGTTGCTCAAGCCAAAAAGCCTCAAATCTGAAGGGGCGATTTTTGGGGGCTATTGAAATGTGATTTTTCATAGCAACTGGTCAATAGTCAAATACTTGTTGTGGGAGTATCTTGCATTCGGTCTCCCAGGAGACCATATAGATTGCTTCCGATATGAGGAGTCTGTCAAGCTTGGAGGTGACCTGCCTATCTCCTTCCCTTCATTTATTCCATGTATAGATGTCATTGGAAGTCTGCATATCTCCCAATTTCACTTTGTCCATGGTTTCTTGGAAGGTTTCAACATACCTGTCCAGTTTCTTGAGACCACCTTTCCTTTTTGACAAATTGAAAATCATGTTATACTACCCTCCAACTATTTTATGTGGATGGGGTATTCCTTCTTGGATTTTCATGACTGAAGATAACATTTGAATCCATTCCTCCACCCTATGAGGTCCATATATATTGGTTACACTGATGGTTTCGATGGTGCCTGTAATTTTTAGGATACATTGATAGAATTCCTGGTTGCTATTGAGGAGATTAATTCATATGTCAACCTCTTCCACATAATAAACTGCCCTACAGTTTTCCCCCATGTTGCATTGGCAAGGCAATTGTAGCCTTTGCAACATTCCTTTTGGAAGGATGGTAGGTTATCCATTGCAAGCTTTGTCTCCTGGAGGAGCACTATGTCTGGTTTGATGTTCATTATTCTCAGGTTTAAGAGAATTTTTTCCCAAGATCGTTTAAGCCTCTGATGTTCCATGAGATGCAATTCATTGAGAAATATGGTGAGTTAGGATGAGAGCTCTTACTTTTCCCTCATTAATTAGTCTTGTGCCTAGTTCCTGGAGGAGTTGGCTTGTGGTATTTCGTCCTCGCATTTGACTTGGACCTTTAGGGTTGTATTGATCTACTGGGATGTTGGAAGGGATCCCTCTATGGGTGTAATCCTTCGCATATTTCCTTGCTGTATTTTTTTTTAGTTCCTCCTGTATTAGGTATGCCCCTTCTATTTTTTGGAGGTATTCTTCAGGTATTGCAGCCATACCTTTTATTCCCAAAATTTTGTTATTTAGTTGAGATAATCCTGTGAGAGATTCTTCTATGACTTGGTCCTCTTGTTAGTTTTCTCTAGGCTCAGGATCCATGTTTATGTCTTCAGATGGCTAGATGTTCTCAGTGTGGATTTTTTTTGGGGTATCTCCCCTGTTGTCCTCATGTAGAATAGGTATTTGATTTGACATTTCCCCTACCTCCACAACACTTCCTTCTAAGGATTTCACGTCTTGTTCCTCTTACAAGGCTTCGGATTTCTTTTTATTGGATAAATGTTGCTGACCCGACTTTACTTGAGTTTTCTTATTGTTCCTACTCCTGGGGGTTTCTTTGGAGAAGACTTGTTCGTTTGTATTCCTTCGTGTTTGGGTTTTGGTGTGCCGAGGGACATTTTGTGGGCAGTCTCTGAAGAGATGTTTATGCTCGTGATGTTTTCTGCATCTGAAAAGTATGTTCTCATAATCTATGTTTTGGATCCAAACCTTGTCTCTAAAGACATGTTTGATGGCTTATGGGAGTGACCCTGAGACATCCATATGGACACAAATTTTGGCCTATGAGATATAGTAGTCATTCCTGGTACCCTCTAACATTTTGATGCATTCTCCTAACTCGTCGCCTATTTCTTTCAACATTGAGGGCGACCAGTAGTTTGTGGGGAGTGAATATAGTCTCACCCAGATAGGGACCCTAGTGAAGTATTCCTTTTCTAGTGTGAATTTTTCCTTCTAGTACCGCATGTATAACCCCACGAAGTTAAAGAAATATGGCCCACCTTCAAATATGTGGATGTGGTCCTCCAAGCGATAAAAAAAAACAATAAAGAAGCCTATGGAGCCAAGTTGCAATCCTATTTCTCCTTTTGGGTGCCATCTGGTCTAAATCCACTAGTTTAGGGCTTTTTTAAAGGCCATATGCCCATGAATTTACAGATGGTGGCGTGTTCCTGCATAAATTCTTTGTATGCAGCGATGTCAAGGTCTTGAATCTCTAGAACTGGAATTTTTTTCGCCTTTGGTTTACAGTTGTTGCTCGTCTATGTTTGAGGTCGAGACTTTTCTTTCTCCCTTGGCCGTCTAAAGCTTCTCACATCATTCGGCTGCGAGGTTGTGAGTTTGCTAGCACCCTTCTCTGTTCCTCTTTCCTTTGAGTGACCGTCGCTAGTTTTCTTGCATGAGTTGAACGCATTATAAGACATTAATTTTGTGAAGAAAGAAGCTTCGGGCTCCTTACCCTTTCGCAAAACGACATCCCTGAAGGAGGGGGCCTCTTAGCGCCCCCCCGGATCTCTCATGGCAGTGATCAAAGTAGCGCAGACTAGGAAACCCTAAGGAACCAGTCGTTCCCCTGAATTCATTCACATCCAAATTTTGTAGAGCTTTCTCACTAGTATGTTCATTCATAACTAAGATTTGTTGCAACACTATATCATGGGCCAATATCATGACTTAATAATACCACATAGCAGAAAAACCATGACTCTTATTCATATGATGTTTTTTTAATTAAAGGAAAGAAAAGGCATAAAGCTTTTGAGATAAATCTTAAACTTTAATTTATATGACTACTATTAAGAATATTCTACAATATTTTGTGGAGGTTAAATTCCTACCATCCATCTTGTTAGAGTCGATCTGGTCAGTCCTCTGTCATAGATCAAAACTCTTTATGCATTTCATTTTTAGGTGTTCCGCTCCATTCACCCAACTACATTCTGCTAAGGGCATGCCATAATCTGACGGAAAAGGTCATGACTAGTCACTTCCCCTCATGTCTGGCTCCTACTGGCTTAGGTCTTTTGTCAATGATCACTAAATTCCATGACAGTCAAGGTCTGGTCCTTTAACGGACAAAAGTCATTTTCGATCATTAGGTCTAGGGATTAATCAATTTGGTCTTCAACCATGTTCAATAAAGCCATGCAGGCCAGAGTGAGGCCCTTACACAGTTATGATTCATAGAGTTTCATCGTCATGTTGATAGACTTCGACTATTCTTCAAAACTCTGTTTTGAAGAAAAGTCAAACAGTGTCATTTGTGATAAAATTTTCAATAAAGTCGTCAGTTGATTTCTTCAGGTGCAGTCATGGTTTCCGTGGCCAAATGCTCTGTCATGCAATCCCTGAAAAGAGTGCCGAAAAATTTCATCATTTGAGCTAAAATTTCAAAGGGAAAAGTGAAATTCAATGTTGCTTTAAGTGAGTGAAAAAGTGTCAAAACATAACATTAGCAAAATCGGTTTTGAAGAGGAAAAAATTAAACCCACGACTTCAAAGCCTTTATATACAAGTTTCCAACAAAATCAAAGTCATTGTACATTGCAAAGCATTGAGAGAACATAGTGTGTGTTTGGAGTGAATTTGGAGGTAGTTTCCAGGGCACGGCGCATACATAGAGGGGCGCGGCGCACACACAGGGCGCGGCGCACATAGAGCCACCCCATAATGCAAATTTTCAACGGGCGCGGCGCACACCCACAAAGGCCCGAAACCGTGCCAAATTGCCTCGAATTGCTTGTGAAATCCCTCAAATCAACAGGTAGGCTCTATGTCATGACTTGCTCATAAAATTTTGTGAATGTTATGGTGGTTCACGGTTATGTTTAATTGCAACAAAACTCATAAAACCAACCACAAGAAAATGCCAAAAGCCATTGTTGCTAAGGTTGCATAATTATGGTGTTGATGCCAAGGTTCCATTTTCACCCCTCATTTTTCCCTTGCTTGCCATTTTTCCCTATCCCCCCTTTCTTATTTTTCCTATTATCCCTACCCTAAAACACTACCAAACCCTATTCCCTATCCCCTCCTCTTATTTGTCAATATAACACCCCAAAACCCTACCTTATAAAATACCCAAACCCCCTACATATCCCTAAACAAACTTCTCCCCATAACCCCTATTCCCATCATATTATTCCCCTCCTAATACTCCCTTTTTTCATTGTCCCCTTGGTGGCAGATATCACAACAACACCTAGTTTCACACCATTATCAAAGGGCAACCCAAGTACAGTACACACAGCAGTCATGGCATCTGAGCATTCATCAGAGTATGAGATGGAGACATAAAGTGATTCATCCTCGGAAGAACAGGCTCCCAGGAGACATCACAAGAGTGGCAAACATGTTAGGGATGAGCCAACTACCCTCACTGAATTGCAGGCCTGCCCTCTTGCTATGTCATGCTTCCAGCATCTATCATGTTTTGAATTTTGTCAAAGGGTGGCTAATGTTAGAGTTCATCATGAGTTGGCCCGTCTTTTTGTACTTCACCTACATGGAAGTCAGTCTATCTTGGCCGGGGTCACCTTCACATTGACACCCGAAACTATCTCAGTGGCAACCGGCATACCGAATGTTGGAGAATAGTGGCACAAGAAAAAGAAGGTGGATAGGCAACACTATGACCCTTACATTAAGGCCAGATTCTTGAGGCAGCTCACTAGAGCCTTTCCATTCAGATATTTGAAAGATGAATATGCTCCGCTCATGAAATTGATCATGAAGTACTTCAGCTGTGAGGGGAGGTTCTCTCGTCTATATTCTTATCACATCAGGTTGCTCATGCACTTTACCAAGGTGCGGATGATGAACCTCCCATTTTTCATTTGCAGGAACATAGAGAGGATGAACACCTTCATGCAGCATAAGACCCCTCAGCAACAACTTAACAGTGTTTATCACTTTGCTCTTATCCGGATTTTGGTGGATCACCAGTTGGGATTGCAGGGCATTGCTTAGGAGGACTTCATCTCCCGTGACCTCTTCGGCACTTCACAGGTACTATCAGAGGCAGAGCATGAGATAGGTGGTCCTTCTCATTAGTATGAGCACCATGAGACCACTACTATGCCAGTATTCGTTACATATCAGAGAGGCAGTAGGCACTTGTTTGCAGCAGCAAAGCGAGTGCTATCTCCACCCAGGGTGGAAGGGGCCTCGCTTCCAACATCAACAACACAGGTACAGGACAAGGGCAAGAGGCCCATGCATGACGAGGGGCCATCAAGTGAACAGGAGGTCGACTTCATCCTCATTCAAGATGATGATGCAGATGTGGAGAGTGCCAGACTTAGGATGACCATCCAGGAGCAGAACACGGAGATCCAAAACTTGTCACTCAAGTTGGAGAGGGCCAAATGGATCATCAGGTGTTGTAGCTCCGATACCACTTGTTATGGATCTAACCCGGAAATATATGAAAATATAAATAAACCCAAGAATAACAAGATCTGAATTGATAGAAATGCTTCTTTATTATCAAACCCTTAAGGTAGGGCAACACCATACATTCACTCCTTAAGGAAGGAGAACACTCCACAAGCCATATGCTTGTTCATACAATATTCCTTGACTATATTTCTTGTCATTCTCCATGTGGAGTCTCTAGCCTCTATATAGGCCTCATACATGCAATACCATGGATCATTACCATGGTTCCCTCATACCATCCACTAATACCATGGATCCATTACATTATTACTAACTATTTGTGGTCCCTTGCATGATATCAGTTAACCACCTTATTTATTACTATGTCCCATCTCATTATTACATTATTACCTTGGGTACCTCCCTTGGTACCCCATATTACCCCCGTTAGGTATATAACATTCCACCCGCCTTAGCATGTTTCGTCCCCGAAACATGGGAAGAACATAGATAATAAGATCTACTCAAAAGAGTAGTCCACTGATACCATGCACGTGCATCTAGCCATCCAAGAGAAAGGTGAACCCTCGGTCTCGCTGGTGCCTCGCTCGCTTGAGATGGAAGTTCACTGTGGTAGCTCTTTTGTGTATATGTGTAGTAGGTGGATCTTCGCTCCTCTCTATCTATCCTGCGGGCGTTGTTGTCCGTGTGGCTAATTGGTTGCCATCTTCATGGTTATTTTCTTGTGGGGTGATGTGGGTGATGATATGTTGAAGTTTTAACCCACGGTGTCTTTTTCTTTAATTCACCCTGCTGTGGTGCCTGTTGTGGTGTCTTCTTTTCCAATATGACTTCAACCACTGAACCCTCATCAGATGTGTCAGCACATGTTACCTTTTCAGCTTCAGCCTCTGTTTGTGTTTGATTGTCGACCATCAACTGCTCATCATCTGATATGTCAGTCCCTGGAACATCTTCTGTGTCAACATCCATGTACTCTTCCTGTTTATTGATGGAAATATCCTGTAATGTAATTTTCTTCTTTTTATACCAAAGCTTCAGGAATTTATTCTGCACATTAATATTGATAGTACCTGCAGATTCCATCCAAGGATATTCCAAAACAACATCCATATTATCCATCTCTGAAGTATAAAATCCTCCATGCAACACATACTTATCCATAGAAAGCTTCAAATCCTTATAAATCTGAACATCCTCATCATCCACTTGTGTGCTTTCAATGTGTTTGGCTGGAACTTGCAATTTTTTTGCCAAATTAACATTGATAAAATTATGCTTGCAACTAGGATTTATAGACACAATGATCTTCTCCTTTTGAATCAACCCATGACCCTGCAATAAGGATATACCAGTAGGAAATAACTCCACATGTTTCCCCTTATCTTGTTTTCTAACTTGATACCATTTGTCCATAAGGAGTTTTTTCATTTCTTCATCCGGGCATTTGGCCAAGTTAGTGATGCCCAGTGATTTCCACCATATGGCTGCCTCTTTTTTCAAAAAAAGTGGTACCATATAATTCCATCCCTCCCCAAATATGTTCTTTAGATTTTGTATGAATTCTTCAATAGTAGGGCTATCATCTTTTCCAGTAAACTTTGCCATGAAGAGGGTTTGAGAAAAAATTCGCTTACTTGGCGAAAATTTGAAAGGGCCACAATTCTGTCAATATTGCACAGAATCCTTATTATAACCTGTTTTCAGAAATGGAACAACCATTCTACATCTGCCCATGTGATAGAAATATTGATCCAGGCACTAGAATTTCATATCTGCGCTGCAACTCTCCCGCCGTCACCAAAATTTCTGCAAAAAAGAGCTAATTTTAAATCAACGATATCTCCCTCATCCGGACTCTGATTCGACCGATTTTTTTTTTGAAATCGGGTATTTTTTCACATAGAATCCAGATCTACAATTAGATTTTGCAGATCTTGCACCAGGACGTCCAGATCTGTGCCGCAAACTCGTTTCCCTGAAAAATTATCTGCAACCCCACTGATTTTTAAATCAGCGATATCTCCTTCATCCGGACTCTGATTCAGTCGGTGTTTTTTTTGAAATCGGATATTTTTTCACATAGAAACCAGATCTGCAATTAGATTTAGCAGATCTTGCACCAAAATGTACATATCTGATCTGCAAACTCGCCACCCCTGAAATCTTGCAAAAATAAAAATAAAAATAAAATAAAAAAATTTCTCCACTTTTTTGCCCAAGAAAGTGCTCTAATACCACTTGTTATGGATCTAACCCGGAAATATATGAAAATATAAATAAACCCAAGAATAACAAGATCTAAATTGATAGAAATGCTTCTTTATTATCAAACCCTTAAGGTAGGGCAACACCATACATTCACTCCTTAAGGAAGGAGAACACTCCACAAGCCATATGCTTGTTCATACAATATTCCTTGACTATATTTCTTGACATTCTCCATGTGGAGTCTCTAGCCTCTATATAGGCCTCATACATGCAATACCATGATCATTACCATGGTTCCCTCATACCATCCACTAATACCATGGGCCCATTACATTATTACTAACTACTTGTGGTCCCTTACATGATATGGGTGAACCACCTTATTACTATGGCCCATCTCATTATTACATTATTACCTTGGGTACCTCCCTTGGTACCCCATATTATCGCCCCTAGGTATATAACAGCTTGTCCCTTCAATCGGAACACTAATAACCTTAGACTATTGTGTTGTGGGCGGTTTTGGTCTAGTGAGGTTTTCAGAGTCCTTTTTCTTTGTCCTCTTCCTTTTAGGGTTCTTCTGCTTTTCAGGAATCTTCTGGGTAGTTTTTCCTTCACTTTTGCCTTCATTTTGTATCATAGGGGTGGTATTTAATAAGTCCATTGGTAGAGTTTGCAACCTCATTGTTCTGAAGTTTAGAAATGATTCTACTCCCTTTGCTCCCAATTTGATTTTTGCAAATTGTTTTACTTGAGAAAATAACTTAGCTAAGGTGAAAAAATCATCATAATCATCTTTCTCATGTTCAAACTTGGCAATTTGGAGATGAGAGGTGAAGTTATAGGCTATTGTTTTTGGATCATATTGCCTCTTTGGAATGATTGCTAACTTTAGCGCTTTTATTTTCTCTGCTTCTTTATCTGCATGTTTGAAGTCATGTAGTGTGAAAGTACCACATCAGAGGGGGAATGTCGGCTAGGTTTTCTTTTTGGAGTCCTTTATGTTTCTGGGCATCCCTTCTTCTGTGATTTGATAAGCTATTTCCCTGGCAAATAGTTTATCAGGAATGTATAAGGGGAGAACATGTGGAGCAACAGTGCTTCCAAAAAGTCTAATGTAGGTGAAATTTTCTTCACCAAACCAATTACCAATTGATGTTAAGTTGACACTGGCTTCATTGGATAATTGGCAATCATGTTTATTGGATATAGCATAATGAACAGGCAAGACAAAACCATGATAGATTCTATAAAGATGGTTTTTATAATGGATTTTCCACAATTTCTTATGATAGATGTGAATGGGGGTTGGGTCCTGTGGAGTCCATTTCCAACCTAGAATGGGGTAATCGAAATTGAAACAAATAGTGTCCATAATGTAGGCACTCATATAAAACGAGCGTATTACCTAGGTAGTCACGAACCTGTTTCTTCTATAATCAAGGATATGGTTGGCCATTTTATCAGACAAAATGGTTGCCCAATCCATGATATACAAGTTAACCGCTGCCTCCATTAAAGGAACCATTTCAATTGAAAACCTAGCAGAATTGGAGACTCCAAAGAGTCTACATATCATAGCACCAACATAGCAGTAAGGAGATGCTAAGGAGTCAACGGAATACATACCTGATGATTCATTCTTGTGTTTTTTTGGGTAATGCCTCCACTGCCTGATAGGATCTAATTCCGCATCATTTTGTTTCTCAAAGGCTTCGATAAATTCCTTCTTGTAATTCTTCTCCGGTTCCACCAAATGGTACATATTTTTGATATCTTTTACTCTGAACGAGCCGAACATCCCTTCATCACCTGTAAAAAATGCTTTGTCTGTTATTTGATGCTCTCGATTGCCCATCTAACTAAGTCATTGTAAGGTAATATTCTGGGGTGGGAAGTGATTCTGTGGAGAAAAACGTAGGATAAATCCTTGAGAGTATTCTCTGATTTGTCATTGGAATCAACTCTTCGCTTTTCTTCTTTAGTTACTTTTCAATCTTAGCTTCCAATAAATTGTACATGCTTTCCCATGAAGCTTTTCCCAGGCCGGCGTAGGTAGTATCACGTATCAAGCCCTTCTTTACTGGTTCCTCTTTGGCTAAGACTGGAATCTTTACTTTATTTGATTTCTTCGACATTTCTCCTGAATTGATGAATTCAAACTTACTCTGCAAAAGAAACAGATGACCATAACAGAGGAGAAAATCCATTCCAAGATAATGCACAATACATAAGATTAATAGCAATTAAGGGTAATAAGTAATATGAATTTGATATATTATGTTACCACGGATGAAATCCTCGAAGGATTCAACCATAACTACTTTGTTAATGATTTCGGCAGCAACCCATCATGATCATTAAATGCCATAATGATATGTGATATTTCACATATTCATAATGGTTCTTTAAAGTAAATATGGTGAGTTTCCCAATCAGCGATTAGCAATAATCGTATATCGTAGATCGATATGCCCAACTTTATGCTTTAGTCATTTCCTTCGTATAGCTTTGATTTCGATAAAGAGTGAGTTGTGATAGGGAGGCAGGATAATATTTAAGAAATCAATAAATCATTTATTTCTCATTTACTAATGATTTATGCTCTTAAAACCCGCAAGCATTCGTTTAATCGTACTATTTCCACTTTATTGACAAGTGCGCCTTTATTTATGATGATGAAATCGCATCGGTGGATCTCAAATGGGTATTTGTTATTTTTTTTGAGACCTTACCGATGCACGATTGTGATTGCCTTGTCGCATCGGCAGAGTTGTATGACCCCATGGAATGTTTTCTTAAGAAATTTGCGATACTTTCCAATGGTGTTATCGCATCAGGAAATAACAAAGGAAATGTTAATTTCATCTTTTAGCCAAAGGATGTGCGTGATGCGATATGTTTCATTTATAGTTTATCTTATGACAAGGTTTTGTTTCGCGTTTACATTGGATCGGACCTCATCATAATGATTTTCATGTATCATATGGATTTTTTGCAAAATGCGATTGTTATTGAAGTTATCCTAAAAGTAAAAAGACTTTTTATTTAGAACTATTGATTTTAGCTAAGTTTATTAAAAAGGGGACCCATTTCTTGTTAAAATTTTTATATAAAAATTTTGAAATGGGGAGGATTGCTGGTTTAATATTATTCCATTGGGTTCATAATCCCTTGGGCTTTTAGTATTAATCCCTTGGGTTTATTGTTCATTGGGGTTTTAGTATTAATCCCTTGGGTTTATTGTTCATTTGTGTTTATAATATCAATCCCTTGGATTCATTATTGCATTTGGTTTATAATATCAATCATTGTAAACCATTTTCAATCATAGCCAAACATGGTCAATCATGGTTGAATGTCCCATTGTGACAAGAATTGTCTCACCATCAAAATAAACTATGTTTATTTTAGTGTTTGTAGTATTTATATTTGGGTTTACCAATATTGGTTTTATAATATTAGTCCCTTGGTTGAATGTCACAAATATTATTCCTTTGGGTTTATTATATCAATCCCTTGGGTTTATTATTCCCTTGGGTTTATAATCCCTTGGGATTTTAGTATTAATCCCTTGGGTTTATTGTTCATTGGGGTTTTAGTATTAATTCCTTGGGTTTAATGTTCATTTGGGTTTATCATATCAATCCCTTGGGTTTATAATGCCTTGGGATTTTAGTATTAATCCCTTGGGTTTATTGTTCATTGGGGTTTTAGTATTAATCCATTAGGTTTATTGTTCATTGGAGTTTTGATATTAATTCCTTGGGTTTATTGTTCATTTGGGTTTATAATATAAATCCCTTAGGTTCATTATTGCGTTTGGTTTATAATATCAATCATTGCAAACCATTGTCAATCATAGCCAAACATGGTCAATCATGTTTGAATTTTGCATTGTGACAAGAATTGTCTCACCATCAAAATAAACCATGTTTATTTTAGTGTTTGCAGTATTTATATTTGGGTTTACCAATGTTGGTTTTATTCTATTATTCCATTGGTTGAATATCACAAATATTATTCCGTTGGGTTTATTATATCTATCCCTTGTGTTTAATATTCCCTTGGATTTATAATCCCTTGGGATTTTAGTATTAATCCCTTGGGTTTATTGTTCATTGGGATTTTAGTATTAATCCCCTAGGTTTATTGTTCATTTGGGTTTATAATATCAATGCCTTGGGTTCATTATTCTGTTTGGTTTATAATATCAATCATTGTAAACCATTGCCAATCATAGCCAAACATGGTCAATCATGGTTGAATTTAGCATTGTGATAAGAGTTGTCTCACAATCAAAATAAACCATGTTTATTTTAGTGTTTGTAGTATTTATATTTGGGTTTAGCAATGTTGGGTTATAATATTAGTCCCTTGTTGGGTCTATAGTATTAGGCCCTTCAGTTTATCATTATTCCATTGGGTTCATAATCCCTTGCGCTTTTAGTATTAATCCCTTGGGTTTATTGTTTGTTGGGGTTTTAGTATTAATTCCTTGGGTTTATTGTTCATTTGAGTTTATAATATCAATCCCTTGGGTTCATTATTGTGTTTGGTTTATAATATCAATCATTGTAAACCATTTTTAATCATAGCCAAACATGGTCAATCATGTTTGAATGTCGCATTGTGACAAGAATTGTCTCACCATCAAAATAAACCATGTTTATTTCAAAGTTTGTAGTATTTATATTTGGGTGTACCAATGTTGGTTTTCTAATATTACTCCCTTGGTTCAATGTCACATTTTGACAAAGATTGACTCACCATGAAAATAAACCATGTTTATTTTAGTGTTTGTAGTGTTTATATTTGAGTTTAACATTGTTGGGTTTATAATATTAGTCCCATGGGTTTAATATTATTTCCTTGGGTTCATAAACCCTCGGGATCTTCTCCCACTTTTAATATTGTTAGCACGTTTGTCGAGGCATACCCCTCATCGCAATCAGCGATCAGCGTTTCCCCATATATATATACATTATATCATTGATATGACGGACCTGCCACAGTCATGAAATATAATACATAGGGTTTCAGGTCCGGCTTACTCATATAGCAATAGGGAATCATTTCTATTATAATCTCTTTATAATTGATATATATAAAATGCGCAATCATAAAAGGACTTTTCGACATGCCAAACCTAATGGGACTTGCAACCATAATGAATATACCTTTCAGGTTCAGCCCACGATTGCAAATTGCAATCGCTGATCATTGAATGCATCAACATAAGCATTCAACATTTTACTGAGCCGTTGGGATGTTAAAACATAACGTAAATATGTTTTGGGTCCAGCTTACCCATATTGCAATAGGCATTCATCGAATGCACCAACATGCGTATTCAACGCCTTACGAACCCGCCATGCTTTTAAACATAACGTAAATATGTTTCGGGTCTGCCTCTATTAATCGCAATTGAAAATCTTTATATATGTAGATACATATAACTACGGACCCACCGAGACTTTACAACAAAATATAAATACGTTTTGTGTCCCCACTGCTCATCGCCATTGGGAATCGGTGATTCCTGCTGTAATAACCTGCCCACTCCACTTTTGCGATTGTGATTTATTTGCATTAGATA
>APFE031745872.1:0-18062 GCA_000404065.3 Pinus taeda
CATTTTGTCGGTTTTCATTTCTGGTTCCTGTTTTTCCAATTTCATCAGGATGAACACTTTCAAGTGTCTTTGTCAGCCACTTTGGGGCACCTTTCTGAGATGGTCCAGGCTGCTCTGTTGATTGAGTTGGGAGTGAATCAAGATTGAGTCTCCCAATTCTATCAATTACATCACTTAAAGCATCATCCGTTGTTGGAGTTTCAGACGGGGGAGAGTATTCTTCAGAAGAAGATTCCACATGTTGATCTAGTATAGGAATCCCCCCTTCAAGATGTGGAATATGATTTTCAAATTCTTGAAAGGATTTCATTTTTGCGAATCTATCCAGGCGATCAAGTTGCCGCTCAACAACATTGTCAGATTTGGATGATTCAAGAAAAATTACATCTCTAGATATAACAAACTTTTTATTTTCTTCATCATAGAGGCGGTATGCTTTGGAGGTATTTGAATACCCCAAGAAAATACACTTACGACTTCTAGCACCAAGTTTGTTTCTATGTACCTTTGGTATCAAAGCATAACAGGTGGAACCAAAAATCCTGAGATGTTTGACCGAAGGAACATGTCCATACCACAATTCATAAGGAGTCTTGTTTCTTATAGCATTAGATGGACATCTATTCTTTATATATGCAGCACATAGAATAGCATCAGCCCAAAACATTCTTTACATTTTTTAAGAAGAGCATGGATCGTACCATATTTAAGATTGTCCTATTCATTCTTTTAGCTACACCATTCTGTTGGGGATTATAAGGCACAGTTGTTTGATGTTTAATCCCATGTTGGCGAAGATAGTGTTCAAATTCATTTGATGTATATTCTTTTCCATTATCAGTGCGAATAGACCCAATATGAGATTGTGCATCATTTTCAATCCATTTATGAAAATTCTTGAATGTTTGAAAAGCATCAGATTTGTTCTTCAGTAAATAAACCCAACACATTCTGGTGTAGTCATCAATAAATGTCATCATATATTTAGTTCCATTTGCAGAAGGAACAGGCATTGGACCACATAAATCTAAATGAATGAATTCAAGTTTTCTATGTGCTCTTGAATGTGAATCATGAAAAGACTGTTTGCTATGCTTTCCTAGAATGCAAGCATCACATTGCTTAAGTTTTCTAGGAATTGTAGGCAAACCAGCAACACCAATTTTCTTTAACAAGTGGAGGCTATCATAGTTCAAATGTTCAAATCTAGCATGCCATAATAAATTTGATGGAAGTGTACCTTCTTTATGATGAGAATTGTATGAGAAATGTTGTGCACGAGCAGAGGTTCCTTGTAGCTTGAGAAGCCTTTCTTCTTCTATTCCCCTCATGACAAGTGAGTGGTCAGATGCTTTTCTTACCTCAAGCTTCCCATCAAACATATGAATGGAGTGACCTTGCTGGCAGATGTGGACCAAGCACAACAAGTTTCTCTTGAGTTGTGGGAGATATAGAACATGATACAGAAGAAAGTCTAGAAGACTAGGCAGTTTAAGCCTGATTGTCCCAAGCCCTGATGGCTTGATTTTTGATTGGTCTGGAAAGTATACTGTTCCATCAACATTGTCAATGAAATCTTCAAAAAATCTTTTCTATGAGTCATGTGGCAGGTTGCTCCTGAATCAAGCAACCAATCATTTTTCCAAGAAAGCAAGTGAAGCATTAAAATAATCTTCATTTACTCCAATATTACATTGTGCCACAACATAGTGAGCGGATTCAAGTGCTTTACCTTTGTCTGTATCATCAGTTTTACCTTTCTATTGGTTTCTTTTCTGCTCAATTTTGTCCCATGGTAGCTTGCATGTAGAGGGATCATGTGATCCATTTCTTTTGCAGTGAATGTAGTGCAAATCCACCTTTTCTCCTTGAGAATGTCATCCCCCCCTGTCTTTGAAAGATCTTCCTCTTCCTCTTTGACCACCTCTTCCTCTTGGAGAATCTTGAGTAGGATGCTCTTCTTTGTGAGCAAGGCACACAACCTCTTCAGAAGATTCAGGGGTTGTCTTCTTTCCAAAAGCTTTCTCTCTTTTAGCAAACTTTTTCACGAGAGAGTCAGAGGTGATATCTTTGAGATTTCCATTTGCTTGCAACGACTCACGATAATTGGAGTAAGTAGGATAAAGTGCCTTGAGAAAAGTGATAAGAGGAATATACAATTCAACCTTAGTGGATTTAATATCATTCATTATAGACTTTACTTCAGATGCAAGAGCAAGAGGATCGTTATTTTGCAGTTCAAGAGTGAAGAGTTTAATCATGAGTTGAACAACTTCAAGTGCATAATGTGAGTCATAGAATTCTTTCAACTTTTGTAAGGCTTCAAAGGCAGTTGAATATGACGAAATATGGCGACTCACCTCTTCATTTACAGATGCTACAATTAACGCATAATCTTTGATGTTCTTGTTTCCCAAATGACGAGCTCTTTGCCTGAGGTACGCTGTACTGGTTCATTGTCTCCATCTCCGACACACACTCCTTTCCACAACTCATTGAAAATAAGGGTGTGTTTTATCATCCGGGTCCATTCAAGATAGTTCTCCTTGCCAGTGAGAACTATTCCCACCATGGATATGATTGAATGCATTCTGTAAAAAAAACTTCTTCTGATAGAAAAATACTTCTGCCAATGTACAGTAAAATTGTACTTTTGGTGGTAATTACATTTCAAAAGGGCATTCTCTCCATGTACTATCTTTGTCTTTAATGAAAATATAAAACATAGATCAGCTATGCATTCTCAAAAAAATTCCAAATCTCTTCCTCATCATTTTTTGCAACGTTCTTGAATTGTCTTACATGAAAACGCAACAAAACTATCTGAATTTGGTCTTCACCATTCTAATCTCAACATATATATTTCAATACATGACATATCCATACTAGAAGTAGCACTCAGCTCCACCTATCACTCAAGATTCATGTCGGATTCATCTCCTTTGATATCGCCCCCCCTATATGCCAACCAACATATATATATATATATATATATATATATATATATATATAATATATAATATATATATAATATATATATAAATATATATATATATATAATATATATATATATAATATAATATATATATATATATATATATAATAATATATATATATATATAATATATAATATATAAAATAGATATATATATATAGACAAAATGAAATATGATATCAATATCATATGCAGTTTTGAAAAATATACCATACGCTGATGTAGAGAAGAAAAAGAACAACGAGGAGAACTTGAAAACAGTTCAAATCTCGTGAACTCACAAGGAATGCATTTATTTGAATCAGTGATAATATGGAACATCGGGATGAGGTTTATTGTGTGGCCATATTTTTTTTTTTTTTTTTGGGCAGTGGAAGAAGCACACAGCCAAGGAAATAGCAGCAAAAGTTGATGCAGCAACTACAAGCAGAGGGGGAGGAAAGGTGGGTTTAGTTGATCGTCTCGGTGTTGAGAAAGGTGGCTATGCCAAGTATGAATGCCCTCATTGTAAAATGACTGCCCTTGATATCAAAACAATGGAAATTCACCATGAGGCAAAGCACCTGAAAATTCCCTTCGAGGAAAGTAAAATAATTAACATGCCACGTTTGCTTCTGACCCAAACAAGCCTCATCCTGGTGTTCGTGGTAGTTTAAAGACGCGATGAGGAGAGCAGAGGACTGTAGTCAGACATAAAATCTTAAAGATATGAGCAGAGATATGGGAACTAGTGCATAGGGAGTGAGCACCATATGGAAAAACAAGATGCAAAGGAACACTTTCGGCTTTGCAGCAGAGGAACGTTGTAGCAAAGGAACGTGGTAGTAGCGTTCAGGTCACTATGCAACGTTTAGTATGCAGTGCTTTGTATGTAGCGAATTATGAATGGACAATGGTTTTGAATGGAGAGACAATGCTTTGAATGGACATCTCTTTTGAATGGAGAGCATAGGAGTAGACTAGGGAGTTACAAAGGGCATAAAAGCTAAAAAAAGGAGTTGGCTCTAATACCATGTCAGGCCAGGCAGTAACTCCATAAGGCAAAAATGATTTGTGTCATATTCCATCAGGTAGGTCTTCATTATATACATGAGGGAGAGACTATTCAGTTCATCTCCCGATGACTGTTCATATTACTTATTTATCTATTTACATATATTCAGCCAATCATGAGGATTAGGTGTCAACAGGTGTAATCACAAGTTTTGCATATGACAACAAACCCAAACAATAAAGTGTCCGGATATTTTGAGGTCAGGCCATGGAAATGAGGAAGCGTAGAGGGCCTTATGTTCTTCATCTTAGTATCCCCATTAGTTTATCTGGTGGGAAAGGAACCCTCAACTCTTTCTCTACCTCCTCTTTCATCTCTATTTTCAGCCATTAGGTCAATTGGAATGGGTTCTCCTTCTTCTTCTCCCCCTGTAGGTTCTTCAAATATCTCTAGTTTTTCACCTAAGGGGTCTTCTTATTCACAACCACCGAAGAATAGGGAAGGCTTGATGTTTGAAGTAGTGGGGGCATTTGTTAGAAATTTTCCTAAGTTATCCCTAATCCTATGAGGCATGAAATAAGTGTTTTTGTTTTGTTTTATGTCTTTTTTCAAGCTTTGAGAATAATTGTAGAATTGAAATCAGAAACTGAACAGAAACTAACTGACTGAATGGAAAACTACCTTCTTGAATGAAATCTCACTTACAGAATGGAAAAAAAAAGCAAGCTAACTTACAATTACTTTTGCATAAATGAAGCTAATAGTAGAATTTTAGAGATAAGAAATGGAAGAAAGAAAAAAGAAATAACATATTAGTTAGATACCTCCCCGACAATGATGCTAAAAGGTGATGAGCACTATTATTGCGTGAAAGATGCAACTCCTGGGGCTACCAACTTTACTTTATCAACCCGGGGTTCATACAAACTTCGAGGTGACAGTGATGTATACACGAGTAAATGTGATGGGTCCACTCTTTGTCACTGCTAAGCTAGTGATAGAGCACTATGGCTTTTCAAATGAGACTTCTATTGACTAGAAGAAGCTTGATTACCAATGAGAAGAAGGGAGATTGCACTAAAGGAAATATTGTCTACTGTAGTAAGGACAAGACTGAAATCAAATGCTTAAACACACCATCCATATAACTATATTCTAAGAGGATTTGCTTCAAAATAATTCTAAGTTAACACATGTGCAATCCTACTATCCTAGGCATGCAAATTGAAACATCAAACGTTCTATTGTTGTGCATGTAAATGAAAAAAATTACTCTTTTTCCTTTTTGTATTTTTTTGTTTGAAAATGTGAATGCTAACTTCTTTTGGCGATGTGGCAAGTGGATTAGGGATGATGGTGAATTGTCAAAAGGCTTGGGAGGCAAGTAGGGGTCTTCTCCTATCTTCCTAGGGGATTTTTCCATAATTCGGCCTTAAAACAAGCCACTACAGGTCAACCTACAGGATGTCCTAATGCTCCTATAGGATCCCATGTATTCCTATAGGATACAACCGAGAGCAAGAAGAATGATTTAGAAGGTGATGTAAGGCTTAGGGAAGGTGAATGGTGGGTAAAATGAGGTAATGGAATGCCTAGGACTCCTTCAGAGCTCAAAACAGAGTTGTGAGATGGTTGGATTTCCTCAACAAGCTTGGAGGAGTATTCTTGTGGAATGATGAATTTGGTGAGGGATTTAGTGAAATAAAGTGATAACCATGGATGGATGAGGATAGGATGGGGTTGTTGATCATGAAATATCTTTTACTGCTGAAACTCTTGCACTACATCAATCATTGACATTTATCCATAAACCATGTAAAGAAGAATATTTTCAATTAACTAAGGAAAAAAAAGTTTCATGAGCTAGCTACCTATTTCATGCATGGGAAAACTTGCAGAATAATTTGAAACCATGATGAGATATAATGTAAGACTGGATATAGAAAAGATGGAAATTAAATCCTATCCTTGAAAACTAGTAAAATGTTGGCCCAAGTAATAGAAAACCCTAAATTCCTTGAGAAATCAGAATTATGTCTTTTTGGGGCTGCATAGGAGTTCTTTCCTCAAACCATGATCCCAAAAGGGAGGAGTGAGGCCAAATCCACATACTATTTTTTATTTTATATTCCTTTATATTCCTAAGATAATGTTGAAGCAATGCACAAATGGGAGAAAACTAATCAACTCCACAACTACTTGCAATGAAATAATGTTGAAGACAATTCAACCATTAATCTATGAAATCAACTAAGCATACAAATACAAAAAGAGGAGCATTTTCTGCTAGGGTTGGGCCCTAATCCAAGAGAATTAGCCCTCAGAGTCAACTCAGTGCTGGATCAAGGAAATGCTCATTCTCATTATAAAATCTGAAAATTACATAACAATGTCTTCCACAAGTCTTGAACTCGAAAATGCCTAGTGTTTTTACATAAATAAATTCGAATCCTAATGAGGCTCTAGGCCTTCTTATTTATACAACTAAATTCTCCAACAACTTCCTTAAATATAGGGAGGCTCGGCTCCCAAACTCAAGATGAACTGGCTCTTTAACTGTCACTAGCTCGAATGCCTTTTGATTTTCATGACTTGGTTGCTTACAACTTCGAAATAGTGTGGTTTGATGGAGGAGTAGTCGAATGAGTGAGGAGTAAATGAGGAGGATCTATTTCCTAAATCTCTTCTCCTTGTCTCATTTGAGTTTCAGCCCTTAATTAGCCAAAATTTCCATGATTTTCTCTCAAAAACCTACAATCAATTCACAATCGTCCACTAGGCATAATAGCTCACTTTTAGTCATCTCATTAAGCAAAAATTAACCAAAATATGTAAGAAATTATGAGAAGAGTTGATTTAAGTAAGCTAGGAGTTGTATTAAGGTCCATATAGTTACCCAATTATGAGGCTCATCACAACCATTGAACATTACAATTAGAAAAATAATTGGCCTGAAAACAATATAAAATAGATTAAAATTAGTATCATGAATGATGCATACTTATTATGTTTCTTTTGTTGCTAAGAATAATATGGTGGTATTGTGATTATGAAATAAATAGTTCCATGGTCTATCCTTGAATTACATTCCTTTTTGGAGATAAACAAATTAATTTGATTTTGAAGTTTGAAGGGTGTCTGGATGTGATTTTCAGCTACCTTCTATCAAATTTTTTGTTGATCAGTGGCTGTCATTGATGTCAACCCAAGCAGCACCAGTGGCTACCCTGATATTACATTGGCATTTCGAATTTCAAAATTACTTTATTATGAGTCAAGTATCTTCTAGATGGATTTTACTCGTCGAGATGTTTTCGTTAATATATGACATGCCACGTAATTCTTCACAACTTGAGAGATATTCATGTTTGAAGTTAGCAACCCCAGTTAGTGGGCTAAAACCCTATGGGGTTGTGGCATGGTACTCATAACTAGTTGTGGTCATTGAATAGTCAATAATTAATAATAATAATAAAATTACTCCAAAAATCTCTCCAACATTCACTTGTTGAGGACCCTCTTAACTCAATACATTCATATAAATAATGACCCTCATATCCTCCTCTAATAGGGATTTTGTGATTTCAAACAGGTCATCGTGGATGTTTAGCTATAACTTCTTTTATGCAAAGCTTTGGAAGCAAACATTAAAACCCATTTTATCCAACCTCTTCATCACCCTCATGACCTAATTTCAGATCTTTGTTAGCTATATTTTCAGAGATATGATCTGAGGAAGTTAGGGTTTTTGAAGGCTCCCAAATTCCATGTCAAATAGGTGATGATGAGAAAAGTTTCATAAATTTCTCTCTGAGAATTGGCTTCAAATTTCATAAATAGTGACAAAAATAGGATGGAATTTAGTTTGTTGGTTATTGTTTGTAGAGCCAAAGGTTGCAACAGTGACATGTAGCACTTCGTACAAGTTCACTCTACTGAACTAGTCTATAATCATGTCATCATGAGAGATTGGGAAGAACTATTTCTTGAAAACTCCAATCATGATAAAACTTATGGGGTTAAAAAGAGGAATCATAGGGCTACACCAGAACTAAAGTGTAGGCCCTGGAGATCCAAAATTACATATATACAACAGATTCAATATCGAGCTCCTAGAAGGAAAGAAAAAACATGCATTCAAGGATCACTGAAGTAAGGACCAGACATCAACAATCAAGGTTAAGTCTCCTACATCAAGGTATGTATGATTAGTGTTTACATTTGAATTTTGAGTATCATATCTGACATATGTTTTTTCAGGACAACATAAGTATATACAGGGTCTCGGTTATATCTCTTTGTCTCTATATGTCGCAATTAGTTTTGATACCACATTTCGGATTTGCTATTCTTGATACTACACATTTGATGCTAAACCAAGTCTCCTAAATCTATATGATGTTGTAAGTTCATGTTACTTGTCATGCCATAGCTAATAGAATGGTCTCTCTTTTTTTACTTAGAACTTTGTCCATCACAAGTCTAGGGTAGTCATCAGTTTTTATTGCATATATCTCTAGGTCAATTTTGGATATAGTCTTGCATAGGGTCAATGCCTATATCAAGAGTGAGTCTTTGTCTACTACTGCAACAAGTCAACAAAAAGATGGAGAAGCACATTTCATGTATGCATCGTAATTTTAATTTGCATTTATTCATTATTATGAACTTACATGTGTTTTGTAGGTATAGGTAAGTTCAAGGGTATTTTGTTTTGTTTTGGGTTTGCTGAGAAAATATTGCATGCAGGTAGAAGAAGATTCAAGTACAACATCAAGCAAGAATTCAAGAGCAGAAGTATTAAATCAACGGAAGCATTGCAAGGAGACATCCTTGAAGAAATGACAACCATCCAGATATCATGAAGTATTGTTAAGGCCAAGAGTCATCACTATAAAGTTGTAAAAGAGTCATCATTGTAAACATTGTAAAAGAGTCATCTGTGAAAGAGTCATTCTACCTAGAGTCGAAGAGGTAGTGTTGGGGGGTATAGGAGTCACTGTTGGGATGATGCCATGGTTGGGTTGTAGGTCATAGAGTGACTGGGTATTTTGTCAAGTACAATAAAATAATTGCACATGTTATTGTTTCATGGAGTGTTGTCCATGGTTTGGGAATCCAGAGTCTTGTCCTATTTCAATCACTATAGGGTGGCAAGGAGGTGCTAGATAGGTGTATGAAGTCACCTACAGGTTGGTGCCTATGAACACTTCAAGCTGGTAGGGTGGTGCTAGGGTGAGTTGTGACTCGATAGGAAGTTGGCGCATCCATTCAATTGATTACTGAAGAAACCAGGGTGTTGGGGTATCCTTCGAATGGGATCTCGAGAAGAATTATTTTCTAGAATTCTAGGAAGTTTTTCTTTTCATTTTAGTTGGGGCTAAAAAAAAAAAAAAAATTTATTAGAAAATCATTCTGTGGTTTTTGACCTAGAGGGGGTTTTCCACCTAAATTTATTGTGCCTATTGTGTTCTTTTAATTGTTATTACTGCATAAACATTAATAATAATTGAATATTAACTAAAGATCTAAAAAGATTTAAAAGTGTTAATTCCTAAGGAATATTGATTCACCCCCCCCCTCAGTATTTCCAACAATTGGTATCAGAGCTTGGTTCCTTCAGTAACAACTTAACCACTAGAAGGCAATTTTCAAAGCATAGAGATGGGAAATTCAAAGAAGCAGGTTGCAAGGATTTGAAAGGAAGGTACAGGTACAACAAAATATGAATAACATGAGAATTGTGTACCAACGCCTGATTTTGATGTATATAATTATTGGATATGGGAATCATGGATGAAAGTACATTTTGAAGCACATGGAGTATGCAAATCAATTGTTTCTAGAGACACATCTACCGACGAAGCTAAATGGTACAATTCAAAGGCCATGAATGTAGTTTTGAATCTTTTTCCAAATTCTATGAAAACAAAAGTTGGTTAATGTTCAATAGCTAAAGCTCCTTGGGAAAATCTTCATAATCTATATTCAACAAACCAATCAAGTCAAGATGTTATTGAAAATTCTGATCCTTCTGATTATGATGAAGAATGGGAGAAATGAGTAAAATATAGTTTCAAAATCAAGCAATCAAGGTGATAAAGGAACTAAAAAGTCAAAAGGAAAAGACAAGAATTTCAGAAGCAGAATTGAAGATAGAAAAATAACTCATCAATGAAAATGAAGAGTTTGAGAAGATGATTAGCAACCTTGGAACTCAATTGGAAGAAATCAAGAATATAGATACATGAGACCTCAAGAGAGAAGTCCAACATAAGCAACAAGAACTCGACACAATGTTTGTAGAAATTAGCAGGATCACACAACAAATGAACGAAGCATAAATTGAAAGGAAGGAATATGATCAAAGATACATATCCGTAGTTGACCAAAAGAAAAAGGAATTAGAAACATCTTTAGTAGAAATAAGTAGGCTCAGGATTGAAAATGAGAAGCAAAAGGAACAAATACAAGTTCTCAACGGAGAAGTAGAGAAGGCCACTATTTTCAAGCTACAGGTTGTGGAGGAAGAAAAAATAAGGGAGATCTTAAAAATATGGTTTCAAGAAGATCTTTCTCAAAAAAAAAAAGAAATTGATGCAACCCGTGATGAGATCAACAAACTCAAGGGATCACAAAAGGAACACTTACAATATAATATAGATGAAGAGGCAAAAAATAAGGCAATTTAAGATGGTAAAGCTCTAGTTGATCAAGGTACAAGCTCCACACCTTCGCATGATGATTCTAAGAAGGAATTTGATCAAAATGAAAAGCCAAAGAAGAATGTTGCAACTCCAAAGAACAAGACCAAAGCAATCAAGAACAAAGGAAGACAACAAAAGACAACACTGCCTCCAAAGAAAAATGAAAAATCTTCTAGGTATGTTCATTTATTTAATGGTTATTTATTTTTATGTGCTAATAATGGACATATGTCTTGGGATTGTGAATTTTTTTATAGGTACAATCATTATCTATAAAACCCTAGAAGCAAGTTTACAATATCACAAGACAGGCTCCACGGTGATTTTGTCAGAAGAGAATACATGCTAGATGGGCCAAACATTAAATGTTTCAAATTCCATAACTATGACCACATTGCTCGTGTTTGCAGATATCAAATGGAATCACCTATGGATAACATTGAATGGTTTATGTGTCATAACTATGGGCACATGGATCGATATTGCAGGAATAGGAAGGCCTAGAAAAGGAACAAGTATAATAAGACCAAGCGGATAACAAGGTTTCAAAAGTTATTCTTTCAAGATTTGTAGAAGAAAAATATCATGAGGAATTAACATTTGCTTAAGATAATGACTCAAGTCAATATGGCCTGTTAGGTGACTCACTATTTTGGACAATCAGGCTTGTTGACTCCTTGATGTTTGTAGAGTAGGAGTCTATGCATTAGTATATGGCACAAGTCTACAATTGATAGGAAGGTAGTTTGAACAAGATGGAAGTTTCATTACAGGTTGAGGGGGAGAAAAAGAGTTGAAGGATTGCACGTTACCTACAAGAAGGAAAGATTAGTCTACAAAGGATATGCACAGGTTGAAGGAATCAATTTTGAAGAAACATTTGCTCCAGTTTTCATAATGGAAGCTATTAGGAAGTTTCTCACTTATGCTTTCTCGAGAAAAATCAAGGTCTACCAAATGGATGTTAAGTCATCTTTTCTAAATGGTGAATTGGAGGAAGAAGTTTACATTGAAAAACCTGAAGGTTTTCTACTATCTAACAAAGAAGACAACCTTTGCAGATTAAATAAGGCTCTATATGGTCTCAATCAAGCTCCTAGGGTTTGGTATGCTTGTCTTGACGAATATCTACATCAATAGGGATTCAAGAAAGGAAGTACTAAGAAAAATATGTATGTGAAAGTGGATCGAGATAACTTGAAAATTATTGAAGTATATGTGGATGATATAATATTTGGAATAGGTGATGATAGATTAAGTAAAGAATTTTCCAAAAAAATGCAAAGTGAGTTTGAAATGTCTATGCTTGGTGAACTGTCATACTTTTTAGGGCTTCAGATTTCTCAATAGGTTAAAGGAATATTCATACATCAAACCAAGTACATCAAATAAACTCTTAAGAAATTCTAGATGGAAGATTGCAAGCCATTCCTTACCCCCATGGTAACAGGTTGCAAGTTAATCTTAGAAGACTCATCAAACAATGTTGACTAAAGGTTGTATAGGTCCATGATTGGCAGTCTCTTATATGTGACAGCCTCTCGACTAGATGTGATGCAATAAGTTGAACAAGTAGCACGACTTGAAGAAACACCAAAAGAATCTCATTTGATTGTCGCAAACAGAATTCTTCGATGTCTTAAGGGCACAATAGAATATGGTCTTTGGTATCCCAAAGGAAATGATCTGGTCATCCAAGCTTATATAAATGTAGATTGGGAAGGAAGTGTTGATGATCGTAAGAGTACCAGTGGAGCATTATTCTACATAGGTGGTTGTCTTTTCTGATGGTTAAGTAAAAACCAGTCTTCAATCTTGTTATCCACATCAGAAGCTGAATACATCACAACAGCAACTTGTTGTACTTAATTTCTCTAGATGAAGAAAACCTTGCAAGATCTTCAAGTTAATTTTGATGAGTCTATTCCCATATTCTAGGATAACACCAGTGCCATCAATATCTCCAAAAATCCTATGATGCATTCGAAAACAAAGCACATTCCAATCAAATATCTTTTCGTTAGAGAGCAGGTCATCAAAAGAATATCAAGCTTGAATATGTTTGAACAAAGGAAAAAATTACTGACATATTTATCAAACCATTACCTTGTGAAGCATTTGAGTATCTTCACCAAAAGACTGGGATTCTCCCAAGTTCTCATTAGAATATTTCTCTTATATAACTAAGTAGAAAGGTGGAGTGTAGGAGTGTACAAGTCCAAGGATAATAGTTTGTAAGGGAGTTAACATTTGCAATTGATGAAAAGGGGGAGAGAAGGTGGTAGGAAGAGGTGTATTGATTGCAGGGGGAGTACTTGTGTTGCCATCAATGCCAAAGGGGGACATTTTTGATCAGTTTTTGTCATTGATGTCAACCAAAGAAATACCAGGGGCTACCCCAATATTGCATGGGAATTTCGACTTGAAAAATTACTCTATTCTAAGTCAAAGATCTTCTATATGGATTTTACTGATCAAGATGTTTCTGTTGATATATGGCATGCCACATAATTCTTCATGGTTTGAGAGATATTCATGTTTGAAGTTAGTAACCCTAGTTAGTGGGCTAAAACCCTATGGGGTTGTAGTATGGCACTCATAATTGGTTGTGGTCATTGAATAGTCAATAATTAATAATAATAAAAAATTATCCTAAAATCCCTCCAACATTCACTTGTTGAGGAACCTCTCAACTTAAGACATTCATATAAATTGTGTCCCTCATATCCTCCTCTAGTAGGGATTTTGTGATTTCAAATAGGTCATCATGGAAGTTTCGCTATAACCTTTTTTTTTCAAAGCTTAAAAAGAAAAAATTAAAACCCATTTTAGCCAAACTCTTCATGAACCTTGTTACCTAATTTAAGATATGTGTTCACTATATTTCGGAGATACGATCCGGGGAATGTAGAGTTTTCGAAGGCTCTCGAATTCCATGTCAAATAGGTGATGATGGGAAAATTGTCATAACTTTCTCTCTGAGTATTGGATTCAAATTTCGTAAATAGTGATAGAAAGAGGACAAAATTCAGTTTGTTGGGTATTTTTTTTAGATATGAAGGTTGCAACAATGACATGTGGCACTTCGTACAATTTTGATCTAATGAGTTAGTCTATAATTAGGTCATCGTGTGAGATTGGGATGAACTATTTCTTGAATAATCCAATCTTGATAAAACCTATGGGGTTAGAAGTAGAACTCAAAGGGCTACCATAGAACCAAATTTGAGACCCTAGAGATTCAAAATTACATATATACAATAGATTCAATATCGAGCTACTAGAAGGAAAAAAATGATGCATTCAAGGATCATTCCAGTAAGGACCACACATCAACAGACAAGGTTAAACCTCCTACATCAAGTTATGTATGATTAGTGTTTACATTTGAATTTAAGTATCATCTCTGACATATGTTTTTGCAGGACAACGTAAGTATATATAAGGTCTCAGTTATATCTCTATGTCTCTATATGTCACAGCTAGTTTTGATACCACATTTCAGATGTGTTATTCTTAATACTACACATTTGATGCTACATATTCTTGATGCTACATGAAGTTTGATAAATCTATATGATTTTATAAGTTCATGTTACTTGTCTTGTCATAGTTGATAGAATGGTCTCTGTTTTTGTACTCAAAACTTTGTCCATCAAAAGTCTAGGGTATGTCATCAGTTTTTATTGTATATATCTTTAGGTCAATTTTGGATATAGCCTTGCATAGAGTCCATGCCTATATCAAGAGTGAGAGTCTATGGCTGTTGCTGCAACATGTCAACAACAAAAGTGACATGCACACTTCAGGTACACATTATCATTTTAGTTTGTATTTATTCATTATTATGCACTTACATTTGTTTTTCGGGCATAGGCAAGTTGAAGAGTATTTTGTTTTGTTTTGGGATTGGTTTCGCTGGGCAAATTTTGCATGTAGGTAGAAGAATATTCAAGAACAACATCAAGCAAGAATACAAGAGAAAAAGTATCAAATTAAAGGAAGCATTGAAGTGGGACATCCTTGAGGACATGAATACCATCCAAATATTGTGAAGTATTGTTAAGACCAAGAGTCATTATTGTAAAGTTGTAAAAGGGTCATCTTTGTAAAGATTGTAAAAGAGACATTAGTGAAAGAAAAAATCTACCTAGAGTCGAAGAGGTAGTGTTGGGAGGTAAAGGAGTCACTATTGGGATGATACCATGGTTGGGTTGCAGGTCATAGAGTGATTGGTATTTGGTCAAGTACATGAAAATAATTTTACATCTTATTGTATCGTGGATTGTTGTCCTGGGTTTGGGAATCCACAGTCTTGTCTTATTTTAGTTATTATAGGGTGGCAGGGAGGTGCTAGGAGAGTGTATCAAGTCGCCTATAGGTTGGGGCCCGTGAAACATTCAGGGTGGTAGGGTGGTACTAGGGCCAGTTGTGCCTCGCTAGGGTGTTTGGGCATCCATTCATTTGATTACTAAAGAAACCAGGGCGTTGGGGCATCCTTCCAGTGGGAGATGGAGAATAATGCTTTTCTATAATTCTAGGAAGTTATTGCTTTCATTTCAATTGGGGATGAATATTAAAGAATTTATTAGAAAATAATTCGGTGGTTTTTGACCTAGATGGGGTTTTCCACTTAAAATTATTGTGTCTGCTATGTTCCTTCATTTATTGTTATTACTACATAAACATTAATAATAATTGAAGATTAAATAAAGCTCTGAAAATATTTAAAAGTTTTAATTGCTAAGGAATATTGATTCCCTGATTCAGTCTCCCTCTCAATATTTCCAACAATTGGCATTAGAGCTTGGTTCCTTCAGTAACAACTTAACCACCAGAAGATAATTTTTAGAGCATAGAGATGGGAAAGTCAAAGAAGCAGGTTCCAAGGATTTCGAAGGAAGTTACAGGTACAAAAAATATGAAGAACGTGAGAATTGTGTACCAACCCCTGATTTTGATGCAGATAATTACTAGATATGGGAATCATGGATGGAAGTAAATTTGAAAGCACATGGATTATGGGAATCAATTGTTTTTAGAGATACATCTATCGACAAAGATAAAAGGTACAATTCAAAGGCCATGAATGTAATTTTGAATGTTTTGCCAAATTCTATGAAAACAAAAGTTGGTCAATGTTCAACAACTAAAGCTCTTTGGGAAAAGCTTCATAATCTCTACTCAACAAAGAAACTAGGTCAATATTTTATCGAAAAGTCAGATCCTTTTGATTATGACGAAGAAATGGGAAATGAGTAAAATAGATTTTCAAAATCAAATGATCAAGGTGATAAAGGAACTCAAAAGTCAAAAGGAAAAGACAAAACTTTTGGAAGCAGAATTGAATACAACAAAATAACTCATCAAAGAAAATGAAGAGTCTGAGAATATGGTTAGAAGTCTTAGAACTCAATTGGAAGAAATCAATAAGATAGAGACACAAGACCTCAAGATAGAAGTCCAACAGAAGAAACAAGAACTTGACACAACGTTTTCAGAGATTAGTAGGATAACACAACCGATGCATGAAGGATAAATTGAAAGGAAGGAATCTGATCAAAGATACATATCCATAGTTGACCAAAAGAAAAAGTAATTAGAAACATATTTAGTAGAAATAAGTAGGCTCAAGAATGAAAATGAGAAGCAGAAGGAACAGATATAGGTTCTCAATAGAGGAGTAGAGAAGTCCACTCTTCTCAAGCTACAGCTTTAGGAGGAAGAAAAAATAAGGGAGATATTGAAAAGATGGTTTCAAGAAGATATTTCTCAAAAGCAAGAAGAACTTGATGCAATCCACAATGAGATCTGTTAGAGTTCTATAGTGATGGGATTCATAATTTTGAATTGGCTAAGGTTAAGCCTTGTAATATTATACATACCTTTGTTTTTTGCAAATGTTTTCCATATTAAAAAATAAAAAATGTAAAGATGGTGTGACCTAAAAGAAATATCAAAGGACAAAAAAAATAAGAAAAGATCAAAAAATGAAAATATATGAACCCCAGACACAAAAATAGATCATGAAAGTGTGCAAGTCTAAATGCCACTACTATCTTACTTTCTCTGCAATATGGTTGTGTGCAGCTTATCATGCATGCTACAACCCATGGTAGTTAAACTGCTTAATCTTGAATATTTCATTCTTTGAATTTTATTTTTATAGTTAGAGAATCAAATCTGACCAAACAGCTTAATCTTGGCAGATCATTAGATAGGTAGAGAAAATAAAAGGAGCTCATCAACTTAATCTGAGCCCTTGGAAGATATAAGGTTAGAAGTAGATAGTTTGTTTTATAAAAATAAAAGGAAAGAAAAGGGTCTAATAGCTTAAATGCATCTAAATAAGTGAAGAAAAAATGGTTAGGGTAAGTAATGGGTAAGTAGAAGAAAGGTTGTTGAAGTATAAATTTGATTGGACAAAAGCACATTTATCATGCTTAATCATATGTTTCAATGTGCATGAGAAATTAAGAAATAAAAAATATAGGTTTACAAGTTGATTTAATTGACTCCCCCTCATTCATTTCATCCCTATACTTACTAATTTTCCCATCTGTTAGTTCGAGTCTTCGCAGCCTGTCACCAGGGATCAACATGAGCTCTTACTATGTCTGGTTTTGTTAGATGTTTTGCACATGATGTTCAGCACAAAACATGTCACAAGTGTGTTCATCAGAAGGAGCTCGAAAAAATATTTCCAATGGTATATCACACTCCTGTAACCGGTTCCTGGATTAGAAAAAATGAATGAGTGATTCTTGGTTATGCATGTTTCAAGGTCAGTTGCTGCACACAATGACAAGTTTAGTACAAAATCAGTTTCGCAACTAATGGTAAGAAATTTTTGAAAAGTGAAAGAGGTTTTTGTTCCCCACATATTAAATAACAAATACCTCCTTCATTTTATTCACAGGTGTCATGTATTGGGATATGTGACTAGATCTTTACAGCTCATTTTCACAAAATTAAAGTTTTAATGATTTTATGTTTTAGAGATGATTTTGTGGAACCGATTGCGAGCTAATGGAAACGAATTCCCCAAATTTGAGAGAGGTTTTTCTCCCAAACGACCTTGTATACACAAACCTCTTTCCGTTTTGTAACATTTGTTATGGTTTGGGAGCTATGAGTGCATCTTTAGCACCTATTTTCAGACATTTGGCCCAAATTTAATGTAACTAATTCTATTTTGAAGAAAATGGTTGAGCTCAATCCCATAGTACAAGGATGAGAAAATGTATATATTTTATGAATTTCATAGTGTAGGGGTTGGATTTTGGTAGAAGGTTGGACTCTTGGGAATAGCTTGAGACTATATTGTACATATCTTATCTGCATTTTGGCAAAGGAAAGACCAGGG
>APFE031745885.1:0-22526 GCA_000404065.3 Pinus taeda
TTAACAAACGCTGTAACTTCCTTGGAAGAGGCGCTCTCTTGTTATTTTGCATCACAGTTGCTGGAAGACGGGGATAATGTTTATAGATGCCAAAACTGCAAAAACTTAACGCCAGCCCAAACGTAAATGTCAATTTTCAAACCTCCCAACGTTCTGGTCATTCAACTCAACAGATTTTCTATGGATGATTATGGTTCTAGCATTAAAATAAATCGGAATATTAGCTTTAAACAACGCTTGGCACTTGATAATTATTTGTCTGCAGGTGCTGACCAGGAGAAGTATAATATTAATACGGACTATTATATTCTATTCGCCACCATTATCCATTCAGGATTCTCCCAGGACTCTGGGCATTATTATGCCTATGTGAAGAACCTGGAAGATGATAGCTGGCATTGCTGCAATGATGCGAATGTCTCTCCTGTCTCCGAACAGGAGGTGTTGTCAGATCAGCAAGTCTACTTGTTATTTTTTATTCGCAGAGAAACGGGCTTAAAATCCTATAGTGACTTCAATGGTGCTGCTGCAGTGCCCACAACTGTACATGATGATGTTATTGCATCAGCTGGAGATATCGAAACGCAAGATGATTTTGCAGACTGTAACCGCGAATTAGAATTAGAAAAGGATGATGATATAACTGCAGATCATGGGGACTGCATTGAAGGTGTTTTCACATATTCTAATGATAATTGTTTCGCAGCTCATCAGAATTGTAGAAGAATTAATATTTCTAGTAAGGATAAATTTGAATTCGAATTTTATTTGAAGGATGAACATATTTTTGCGGCTGGGGATGTCGTAGAAGTCAATTTCAAACCTCAGGATAGCGTTGGAGATTGGGAGATTCTCAAAGTTGAATTAAATGAGTACGTAGAAGATGAATTCCAGGATTGGGAGATCCTCGAAGTTGAATTGAATGAAGAGAGAGAGGGCATTTACCCTTCAAATTGACTCATTTTTAGCCTTTTATTATTCCCTTTATTTCCCCGGTTAAGATTCCAGCTTGTGTTCCCTTGGTACAAAATTACCCACGTGTGGAATATATTTTCCACTTGGTGTATCTGTGTCTATACTTTTGAAAGCAATGTAGGGTATTGAAGTAAAAAAGGAAGGCAATTGGATTTTCTCCGTGAAAGGTGTGCAGTGTTGAAAGAGAAATATTTTGTTTTTGTGATGGGAAGAGTTATTTTTCTCTGGTATTTTAACTTGTTTTCCTTTTTAAAGGAGCATCTTCTTTTTTTTAGGGTGTTTTTGGAGATTTGAGAAAGTTGTTGTTTTCATGGTTATATTGTTCTTTAGATTGACATTGTATACGGGAAGTAGAAGATTTAGGCTTTTTGTTAGCAAGAGAGCTTGATGTTAGTGTCAAGTAGCTTTGTGGTTGACTTTGTTCCTTTCCTTCTTGTGAATGTTCTAAGGTATGGGGTTTTTTTTATTGAAAATTAGAAAATTAGTGAATAAATTCATGCAACAATTGATATAAAATTAGTTGTATTCTTGATAACTGAGGAAAAAACTTGAGGAAATGTTTGCACCTAGAGAGATTTGATCCCTCTAGGCCCTTATTAGATCCATGGATCTAGGCTAGTTCTAGTTGTGCGGAGTCACACAAAATTTGCTCAATATCTAAGTTCAAGTTTTGTAAATAACCCTTATTATGATTTTGTAAACAAAGCTTATTATGATTTTTTACATCATTTATTGCAAACAAATGTATTTCCTTATCAAAAGGCTATTTTGTGGAAGAATCTAAGGATCTATTTGTACAAGTCATGAGTAACTTCCAATCTTCCACAGTTGGATTTGCATCTCTAACATTCATCAACAAATTACAAAAACATTTTTTGCTCATTGCTTTGTCCATCTTGCCGAAAAGTAGTGTCAAGGGTCACAACTTTTGTGAATGAATTCCATAATTCTTTTATGAGACCTTCAAATGCATATATAAGTTTATCAATAATAGGTGGCAATTGTCCCAAGTCACCAACCAATATAACTACCTCCCACCAAAGAAAGTGTAAGCATTTTCTGTGAAAGCTTGCTGAAGTCTAGAGTCAATGTTTTTTAGCAAATTTCTTCCAATGAAACTCATTTCATTTATTAGGATATATTTGACATGCTTCAATTCATCTTACAAGGTCATTAAACCCGGTATATTACATCTTTTATTGGGATTTGAAGTGCAAAATGAATTGTTGTTCAAGATATGTTAAAAGTTGCAACCCTTGTAGGAGCTAAAATAAGTAGTGGGCTCTTCTCGGGAAGAGCCTCAATATCAAGGGCCTTTCTAGTAGCTCCAATCAAATAAGACTTTCATGTACCTGCATTTCCTTGTATATCATAAGTAGCATTTCCTTGTATATCATAAGTAGCATTTCCTTGTATTATCATAAGTAAAGTATCAACATTTATAATGGTCAAGGATAATATCAAATGATATTCATTGTTTAACTTCTTGGTATTATCATAAGTAAATGATCAACCCCTCATCTATAATGGTCAAGGATAATATCAAATGTTATTCTTTGTTTAACTCCCAAACTTCGAATGTTGGTTAGTATGAATTGTATTTTACTTTTTCTTTTGAGATATGAAATGACTAGCACAATTAGAAGTTTCCTCACCCACACAATTTGTTTCTCCAATTATGCATAACATCACAATCCTTATGTCCAAGCATCTCAATCTCATTATAATTTATAAATTTATTCTTATATAATCCACAAATGATCTCCCACTCATTTTTCCTAGAATTTGTAGGTGGATTTGGAACTTCTATTTCATCAATTGGAGGTAATGGATTACAATCAACATGCCATTGATTGTATCGAGAGTTTTCCTAGTTATGCACTATTTCCTCACTTATGTGACCTATATCTCTACGGAGATCACGAAAGGTCTTTTATAATGTCAACTTCGACCAACAAAATTCTACAAACTTGTCATCTTCATGATTAGGAATTGAAATATAACGAGGAAAAACTTGTACAATAGCTGCATTCTTTAGTTCTCTCCATTTATCCCTAGGTTGACTTTTGTTGTATGACCAAGATTTTGCTACATCTATCAATGGAAGGTGTTCAAGATGGGTAGGTCACTTGGTATATGCATCAATAAGAGAATTATCATTGTCTTTGTCATATGTATCAACACACACTTGTTTGAAAAGCTTTAATCCAACATTTAGAGGAAGCTCTAAAAGCAAATGGCATGTGACTTGTGCGTCTATATCTCAGTCAACAATGGATTCACATAACACACTCTTATATGCACATGTTGTTGGTTCATTTGGATTTTGAATAAAGGAAACACACATCAACATATCATGAAATGTTTCTGATCCTTTTTCAGACTTTGCAGCGTATTTTTTTATGTAATTAATGACCACAAGCTTTGAAAGATCAAGTTGCCAATCTATATTAGCCCTCCACATCATTAATGTTTCAAGATTATGTGTATTCAATCTATCATCATTCCATCTTGGTTCATACATTTTTTTCTCAATTCTCATCAAGATAAAGTTTTGAATGATCACATAAATCCCATGGTGCCTTATATTGACAAACCAATCTTCCCACCTTCTTGTGTAGGAAAGATTTCTCATTGCAAGTGATGTGACCCTCAACACAATTCAAAAGTTCTTCATAATCAATCATAGAATCAGATTGAAATAGTCCTCTAAGCAAGGGTGGTCATCAACATTGAGCCTAACCTGAATATTTCTTTGATGTCGATCAAGTGGATTCATTGCATGTACACATCTATCAAAAGGTTCTTTAGCAAGCCTAACCTATGGAGGATCATCCCAATTCAAAGTGTCCATGTTAGGAGTATTTTTTAACCATAGAAATCCCTGTGCGTGTGGAGATCCACTATGTTGCCATTCATAGTGAAACCAGAAATATGTAGCTTGATGAAAATGCTAACCACTATGTTGCCATTCATAGTGAAACCAGAAATATGTAGCTTGATGAAAATGCTAAGAAAAATCATCTCGGAACATTGTAGTGCTTAAATGCATATATTGTGCTATAATATGAGGATTATCAATTAAATTTTGACGTCTCTATTTCATTGCTCCCCTGGATCTACAAGAATTTTACCAGACATTAATTTATGGAATATGGCCATTGCATATCTATTGCACTTAATGTGAATAATATTGTTGGACATCCAATCTTTTGAATCAAGTCAGTGAATCAAGTCAGAGAGATCAACACGACATTTTCTCCAATATTCACGTGTACCTCTTAGTATAGTTCCAAAATCGCATTACCATTTCTACAAGTCATGATTCTGGAATATTTTTTAGATGCTCTCGTAACTCCTCCATTGTTGTCAGTAGATCTGTCATATTCTTCTTTACAAAAACTCCAGAAGAATCTTGAGCATGATGTCTCGTAATGATATTAAGTAAGAAGTAGTTAAAGCCTTATGGTCATGTTCCTCTACATCAGGGTTATTTGCCCAAGATCAAATAAGTTCAATCTCTCATGGTAGATTTGGAGGGTTCGCAACAAAAGAAGGTGCATTTAGGTGTTCTAATACATCATCAATCTTGGATTTTCCCTCCAACACTGCAAATTCAGTGACATTGTCTATCTCCTTTGAAGTAACTCATCGAGCCCATTATAATCAACATAAACATTGCAATAATATGGATCATTTTGAATCATATAATAATGCATCCAATACTCTTTGTTTTCTAACTATAAAAACATAACTTAATAGCCATGCCTTCAGTTATCAATGAAATGTTTCTGATCTTTTTTAGACTTTGCAGCATATTTTGTTATGTAATTAATGACCACATGCGTTGAAAGATCGGGTTGCCAATCTATATTGGCCCTCCACATCATTAATGATTCATAATTATGTGTATTCAATCTATCATCATTTCTTCTTGGTTCATACTCTTTTTCTTTGTTATCATCAACATAGAATTTTGAATGATTGCATAAATCCCATGATGACATATATAGAAAAACCAATCTTCCCACCTTCTTGTGTAGGAAAGATTTCTCATTGCAAGTGATGTGATGCTCAACATAATTTAGAAGTTCTTCATAATCGATCATAGGATTAGATTGAAATATTTGTTGTGTGTCCTTTAAGCAAGGGTGGTCATCAACATTGAACCTAACCTGAATATTTCTTTGATGTCAATCACATGGATTCGTTGCATGTACACATCTATCAGAATATTCTTTAGCAATCCTAACCTATGGAGGATCATCCCAATTCAAAGTGTCCATGTTAGGAGTATTTTTAAACCATATAAATCCATGGGCATGTGGAGATCCATAATGTTAGCATTCATAGCGACACCAAAAATCTGTAGCTTGATGAAAATGCTAAAAAATTTCATCTTGGAACATTGTATCCCATAAATGCAAATATTGTTCTACAATATGAGGATTATCAATGAAATTTTTATGTCTCCATTTCCTTACTTCCCCTGGATCTACAAGACTTTTACTGAGCATTAATTTATGAAAATATGGACATTGCATATCTGCTCTGCAAATATGGTCATTGCATATTTTCTCCAATTTTCACGTGTACCTCTTAGTACAATTCCAAATTGCATTAACCTTTCTACAATTCATGATTTTGGAAGAGCTTTTAGATACTCTCGTAACTACATTGTTTTTGATAGATTTGTCATATTCTTCTTTACAAAAACTGTAGCAAAATCTTGAGCAAGATGACTCATAATGATATTAAGTAAGAAGTATCTAAAGCGTTATGGTCATGTTCCTCTACATTAGGGTTATTTTCCCAAGCTCAAACAAGTTCAATCTCCTGTGGTAGATTTGGAGGTATGTTCATGTTCCTCTACATTAGGGTTATTTTCCCAAGCTCAAATAAGTTCAATCTCTTGTGGTAGATTTGGAGTTTTTGCCAAAATAAGATGTATTTAGGCATTTTAATACATCATCAATCCCATATTTTCCCTCCAACACTACAAATTCAGTGCCATTTTATATCTCTAGTAAAGTAACATAATTAATCATATTTGATACATTTGTTGCAATTTTAAGTAACTCATCTAGTGCATTATAATCAACTTGAACATCACACTAATATGGATCATTTTGAACCTTATATAATAATGAATCCAATACTCTTTGTTTTCTAACTGTAAAAACATAGCTTGATATCCATGCCCTCAGTTATCAATAATAGATCTTGGGCCAAATCCCATTGTAACTCCTTTTCTTGATATCCACGCCTTCCTAAAGTAGATTTGAATACATTTGATGGCCTTGTCCTTGCATGGGTGTCCTATATTTAGATCTAGAGTATGGGTAATAGTGGAAATGGAACAATAATTTCCACCATGGATGTACTTCTTTGACTTAATTTGTTAATATTTATGAATGCTTTGACATTGATACTCATCATTTGGGCCATTCGACCAAGCTTAAACAATCAAGTACAACTAAAGACTACATCACTGCTTTCAAGTAATTACCTTTTTTTCACAAAAGGCATGATAAACACCTTATCCCATGAATGTCTTATAAGTGGTCTCGAGGATGAAAATTGTGCTTATGTTTCAATGGTTTTCCCTTGTACTTGGTTTGGAGTTACTCAATGATCTAAAGAGGCACAACATGTGATCCATTCTCCACTAAAAAATGGTAAGATGAGAGCTTAACTATAATTAAAATGTGAGAATGACAACTTAAAAGGTATTTTATATAATTATGATGATAATCATGGTCAATTTAATGAGTTTTTTTCATCTATTAGGATATGTTTGAAGTGAAAAATGAATTGTTGTCCCAAATATGTTAAAAGTTGTAACCCCTGTAGGAGTTAAAATAAGTAGTGGGCTCTTCTAGGGAACAACCTCAATCTCAAAGGACCTTTTAATAGCTCCAATCAAATAAGACTTTCTTGTAGTTCCTTGGATTATCATAAGTAAAGGATCAACCCTTGATCTATAATGGTCATGGATAATATCAAATGCTATTATGAATTGCATTCGACTTTTTATTTTGAGACATGAAATGAATAACATGATTAGAGGTTTCCTCATCCATAAAATTTTCGATCCAGTTATGCATATCATCACGATCCTTATGTCCAAGGATCTCAATCTCATTACAATTTATAAATTTATTCTTATATAATCCACAAATGATCTCCCACTTATTTTTCCTAGAATTTGTAGGTGGATTTGGAACTTCTTCTTCATCAAATTCAACTGTTTGAATTGGAGGTAATGGATTACAATCAATATGCCATGGATTATATCGAAAATTTTCCCAGTTATGCACTATTTCATCACTTGTGACCTATACCTCTACGGATATCACAAAAGGTCTTTTATAATATCAACTTTGACCAACAAAATTCTAAAAACTTGTCATCTTCATGATTAGGAGTTGAATTATAACGAGGAAACACTCGTACAATAGCTGCATTCTTTCATTCTCTCCATTTATTCCCATGTCGACGTTTGTCATATGAACAAGATTTTTCCACATCTATCAATGGAAGGTGTTCAAGATGAGTAGTTCGCTTGGTATATGCATCAATAAGAGAATTATCATTGTCATTTTCATATGTATCAACACACACTTGTTTGAAAACCTTCAAACCATCATTTAGAACCACAAATCAATGACTATATTCAGAAAGAGGAAGCTCTAAAAGAAAATGACATGTCTCTTCGTCAACAATGGATTCACATAACACACTCTTATATGTGCATGTTGTTGGTTCATTTGGATTTTGAATAGAGGAAACACACATCAACATATCATGAAATGTTTCTGATCCTTTTTTAGGCTTTGCAACATATTTTCTTATGTAATTAATGACCACACGCTTTGAAAGATCAGGTTGCCAATCTATATTAGCTCTCCACATCATTAATGTTTCACGATTGTGTATTCAATATATCATCTTTTTTTTGCTAGTGTAAGAGATGATCCTTCTATGTTATTAATTCAAAACTAACTTACATATATTACAAATACCCACGAACAGAGTGGGCACCAAACCATGGTTAAGCCAACCAATGGTGCAAAAAAAAATCCAAGACCAAAGGACTACTGTCTTGGAAAAAGAACAACCCAAGATGCAAAATTAAAAGCTAACCGAACAGTTGTTCGTAACATAACTTTATAAAACTAAACTATAACATAAACCAATGGTGGAGAAGAGCAGCTAACAAGGAATGACTATCCAACCAAAACAACCCGGCCCCAAAAACAAGCCTGAATGATCTCGACCATTGATCTCATTCAACAGATCCAACGACGGAAAATAATATCGCAAAACCCTACATGCCGCTATTTAACTTGCGATCATGGTGGTTTTCAAAGCAGTCCCTCTGCCACGTGTTAATCGCTGAATGTGTTTGCTGCAAAAACGTTGAAGCTGCTTCCCACTCGTGGGGCTTGCGAAAACCGCTCAAGAAACAAAAAACCTTTCGGTGGCGAAAGACAACGTAAGTCGGGGGTGCCAAGAGCACCCTCCTCCCATCCACATGACAAACCAGCTTTGCCTGAGATATTGTGAGAAGAGGCCTTGACTAGCCTGTTTGAAACCCTTAGAGGAAAGCTACCCTCTTTGGAGCTATAGAGGCTTTGAATGAGTTTGCTTCTCAGACCAATAAACCGCCAAAGTTCTCTGTTCACTGTAAAACTAAAAAAGGACACTCCTCTACTCATATCTCTTCTAGGTTATCAGTGTTACCCTCCATGTTCCTGCTTCTGAACATCAACCAATCTTCCTCAGCTTGATCATGGCATTTCACCTTAAGACTCAGTTGAGTAAGCTCTTTCCATTTTGTTGCAAACTTTTCCTCTGTGCAATTCACCCCTTGATTGGCCAGGAGATCCGCCAGCTTATTGGCTATCCTTCCAACATGTTTAAAAGTTATGGTACAGAGGACTAGAAGGTGGTTGTGGATCCTTTGAAAGATCTGATTGAGCCTCTAATTCTTTGAGACCTTATCCAATGCAGTACCCAAGTTGATCTTCTTGGCTGAGTTAATGATTAACTCCGAATCTGCTTCAACAATCACATTGTGTCGATTATCAAGAAGCAAAAATTCTAAACAATGTTCCATAGCTAGAATTTCAGCCATATTGTTGGTAGCCTTTCCAAGATGACCATGGAAAGTAAACAAGATATTCCCTTTTTCATCCCTTAAAACTCCGCCATGACTCGCTGTACCCGGGTTTCCCTTTGAGGCTCTGTCAATGTTGAACTTCAAAAATTGCTTGGGGGGAGGTTGCCAAAAATCAATCTCAGAGTCTTTAAAGAGATTATTCCCTCCCAGGATTTGGGGAATCAAACTTTGTAATCCATGCTGGCAGAGAATCCTCCATTGAGAAGCCGAGGGAGGTTTCTCAGGAAGATTTCGGACAGTGGAGCTCACAGTCTCTTGTAACTGTTTTAGGATCTGATCATGAAGGAACAGGGGCAGTTTTTGTTTCCTTGAATATCCTGTTATTCCTTTCTTTCCAAGTGTTCCAGATGATGAAGCCCAGTATTAGAGCCCAGACAATGCTAAGAACTTCATTATTCGTGAAATCACTTCTCCACTTGATTAGGGTGTTGATGATGCTTCCAAGGTCTCTGTTCAACTGCTGGAAGATGGAGGCAAAATAATCCCACATCTTGGAGGAAAAGAAGCAGTTGTTGAGAAGATGCTCCATTGTTTCCTCTTGCATTTCACAGAGTTGGCACCTAGAAGGTCCCATAACACCTCTTTTCTTAATATTGTCCCAAGTCAAAGTCTTCATGTGTTGCACCAACCATGTGAAGAGTTTAATTTTCATCCAACCTTGTTGTCTCCAAAGTCTTTTCCATGCTTTATTCGGAGCCTGGGAGGCCAAACCAAGGAGATTTTTTTTTGCATCCTTAAGATTAAAGGTGCTCTCATTGTTGTTGCCCCATCTTAGCTGATCATTCCCTTCTGAAATGAGAATTTTCCTTTGATCTAACTCTTGCATTAATACTTCAGCTTTGTCTTTTAAAGTGTTTTCATTTCTAAGATCAAATTTCCTCCATTTTCTCCACTTTCCTGCATTGTTGATCTGATCCCATAAATCCTTAACTTTGATTAATACTTTAGCATCTGTCTCTACCTTAAGTTCCTTTAAATCTTCTTTCAAAAGAATGGTTTCCTGTTGCCATCTGTCCTCAAAAGAACAGACTAAGTTTCCCTCTCTTATTTCCCAAAAGCCATTCTCTTGAACTAGACCTCTATTGTCCCAAGCCTTGTTCCATATGTGTGATCCCTTGATATTACCATCCATTCTTATATGATCCTCATTAGGCCATGAGCTGGCATATTTTTCTTTCCAAATTGTAGCCCATTGAGCCTTTGGTTCGTTTAGCTAATGCCACCATAATTTAACCCCTAGAGCTTTGCTTAAAATTTTAGGATCATCCAATGCTAGTCCTCCATGATTTCTGGGTTTGCAGATTTTCTCCCAGGCTACCAAGGCCCATTTTTTCTTTACTTCCCCATTTCCCCAAAGAAAGTTTCCTTGTATGTTTCTGATAAGCTACAAAACTCCTTTAGGAGCTGGGAGAACAGAAAGCATAAAAACTGGTATTGATTGTAGAACAACCTTTGTGAGCACTAGTCTGCCAGCCATATTTAAGGATGTAACCGTCCATTTCCTAATTTTGTCTTGCAGTTTGTTGATAATCGGCTCCCAGATTCTTTTGTGTAGCGGCTTAGCAGTTAGAGATAAGCCCAAATATTTTGAGGGAAGAGAATATCTTGGAAAGCCCAGAATTTTAGCAATGTTCTTTTGACTGGCAGTATTAGTATTTAAGAAAAAGATCTTGGATTTGGTGAGATTAAATTCCATACCTGAAGCCTTGGAAAATTGTTTAGAATCTGTTTGAATGCATGAGCTTCTTTTACTGTAGGGATTCCTTGCAGCATGGTGTCATCCAAAAATTGTTGATGCGTCCAAGCTTGACCCTTATCAGAGAGTTGGAGACCTTTGATCTTACCGAATTCTTTGGCATGATTGATAGATCGACCCAGTCCTTCCATCATAAGGATGAAGAGAAAGGGAGAGAGTGGGTCCCCCTATCTGAGGTCTCTAGAGGGAAGAAATGTTCCAGAGGGAGAGCCAATGACCAAAATAGAGAAACTTGAGGAGGTAACCAGGGCCAAGATACATCTTACCCAGTTGTGATCAAACCAAAAAGAAATGAGTATTTTCCTGATATAGTTCCAGCTTAGTTTATCATAGGCTTTAGCGATATCCAATTGCATGATCATACCAGCCTTTTGGTTGATAGTCAGAGAGTGAACCACCACGTGAGATTGAATGATATTGTTGAGAATTTGCCTTCCTTCCACATAACCAGCTTATTCCATAGAAACCAGAGAAGGAAGGAGAGGTTTGAGTCTATTGGCCACCACTTTTGATATTTTCTTGTAGACCACATTACATAAAGCTATCGGTCTAAACTTGTCCGGAGTCTGAGCATCCTCTTGCTTGGGGATAAGTGCAATGAAAGAAGTGTTTAGAGCTTTCAGAATAGTTTTATTCATCCTGGAATCTTCTACCACATTTAGAATACCCTTTTTAACAATGCTCCAACAGGCCTTGAAGAAATCAACGTTGAAACCGTCTGGGCCCTGTGCTTTACCATTTTTCATTTCTTTGAGCACTTCACTGACTTCCTCCTCAGTTATTGGCTTGTTGAGGTTGAAATTGTCCTCACTGGACACCAGCCTAGGAATGTGTCTTGTGAATTTTTTGATGGACTTCTCTCTGTCATAACAAGTTTCTTTGGCAATGCCTTGAAAGTGCTTGACCAAAGCTTTTTCTATTTCAGCATGAGAGTTGTAAAGAATGCCTCTCTCATCCTTGATCACTGAAATTCTGTTGTGAACTCTGTTTGCCATTGTGGATCTATGGAAGAAGCTAGTATTTCTTTCTCCCTCTTTGAGTGATTGAACCCTCGATTTTTTCCTCCAAAATATTTCCTCTTGTTTGCATAATTTCTCCCATTCTTGATGGTATTTGATGACCTGAACATTCCTGGTTTCATCAAAGTCGTCTGTGATAAGTGCTTGGTTGAGTTCCTGCATTTTACCCTATACTACCTTTTTAGCTACAAAAATGTTTCCATGTTCATTCTTGTTCCGTTCCTTGAGCTTAATATTAATGTGTTTTAGTATTTTTTAAAGAACATTCTGGTGCCCTGAAATGTTCAAATCTTCTAACCACCATTTGGAAATATCACTGTTGAAATTTGGATGAGAAAGCCAGATGTTTTCAAAGCGAAAAGGTCTATTCCTTGGCGTACCAATACTCTGCACATCCAGATGAATTAGCCAGTGGTCAGATCCTCCAAAGGGTAGGTTTCTTGTTGAGATTTCATTATTATTGAGCATAAGGTCTTCAGATATCATGAATCTGTCCAATTTTGAAGCCACCTGAGACTTTCCTCCTCTTTTATTGTTCCAAGTAAAAATGCCATTACTAGTTGTGATGTCCACTAACTTCATAATGTCTGTAAAAGATTAAAACTTCAAAGAGTCTTGACTTTGAATTCTAGTTCCACCTTTGTTTCTCTGAAATTGATTTAATCATGTTAAAATCCCCTCCCAGTATCCATGGCATGCTTGCGTTTCTGTCCCTTAGTTTCTCCATGGAATCAAGAAATTTTAGTTTTCTTTCCAGTTTTTGGGGTCCATACACATTGGTGATTAGGTAGGCTTCCTTATCTTTGACAAGATGGATGACCACAGAAAGATAGTCTCGAGATGCCTCAACATCTAAAATTTATATTTTCTTAGGATTCCAAAGGGTGAGTATACCTCCTGCTGTATTCTCCGCTTTGACTTCCAGAAACTCATAACTATTGAGCCACCTGCTATGAATCTCTTTTAATTTATGAATGGAACATTTGGTTTCCTGGATGAAGACCACATCTGGAGCTATTTGTTTCATTTTGTTACTAATAAGTCTCTATTTTCATTTACTACCAAGACCTCTAATATTGCAAGAAGTAAACTTCATTATTAAAGATTGGTAAAGGAGTAGCTTGTTAGGTCTTTCATCTTACCTGAGTCTATCATTAGCTTTCCACATTCCATTAATAACTCGTTCTGCTTTTTCCTGCCTCTTTTTTTTCCTGGGTTTTGTGGTGCTAATCCAGGTATGGGTTTTGTCATTTTTACCCCTTCATTGCTCTGCTTTTCTTTGCTCCTTTGCCTCTCCAATCCTTTGTTTTGGGTTTTCCATATATATAGTTCCTGGAATTTGTTGAACTCCTCTGGAGGTAAAGATTCTATCCCTTTAGTTCCTTGAAACAACAAATCTTCCAAGTCAAGATTCTCTTTCTCAAGAATCGCCTGAAGTTCTTGGTCCTCTGTTTCCATCTCACTTTGGGTCATCTCATGATCCATTTTCTATTTCTGCATCGCTCACCATCATTTCTATTTGCATAATCTTATTTGGTGTTTGTTCCTTGTCCTCTTATTTCCCTTCTTCCATTAATTCTTTCCCCTTCGTTTGGTCTGCTGTGTTATCTTCTTCTTCCACTTCTAAGACTTGGAACCTGTTTTGGCTGGTTTGTTGTCCTTCAGATTTATGTGTCTTTGTTCCCTTCTTGTTTCCTTTTCCTTTGTTTGCCATTTTGTGAAAGCCTTCAGAGTCTTTCATAGCAATAGCCCTACTCTTATTCTCTATTTTAGTGAGAGGGAAATCCCTGAATAGGTGTTCATGTTCATGACATTTGCGGCATCTGAATGGAATATGTTCGTAGTCTATGGTTTGAACCCATTCTTCATCATAAAATTCCAAGATTATCTCATTTGGAAGAGCTCTAGAGAGATCCATCTCCACACAGATCTGAGCAAAGGAAGTATACTTTCCCCTCCTAGTGGCTTCAGAAGCTTTAACAAACTGTCCTAGCTTATTTCCTATGGCTGTTAAGGATTCTGTTTGCCAATAATCAAGCAGAAGAGAATAGAGCCTTACCCAAATTGAGACTAAAGTAAAGGTCTCACGTTTTGGGACAAAATTCATGATCCAAGGTCACATATAGAGACCTGCAGCAGCAAAGAAGTAGGGCCCACCTTCAAAAACTCTATCCTTGTCTTTGATGTTCGCAAAAACCACGGTAAAGAAACCCTTTGAACCTAGGTGTAGGTTAATGCTTCCTTTTAGCTTTCAGTGGTATCTTATCCACATGTGTAAGGCTTTTTTAGTGGGCCATAAAACCATGAATTTGCAAATGATTGCATAGGTTTGCATATATTCCCCATGCTCCTACAGAGCAGGCTCATTTAACGTGACTCTGGGAGTTACAGCAGCTTTGAGCTTACATGGGCCCAAGTGTGCTTTGTTTTTTGTTCCCTATTCCTTGTCTTCTTCCTCATTCTCTTTAATAATAATTTCTTCTTGGATTCTTGTCCATTTTTTTCCTCTTCATTGTTCTTATTCCTTCTCGTTGAAGGTCCTCTATCATTTTCCATAGGTTTTTTTCCCCTGCTGGTCACGGCTTGCTTGAAGGAGGGAGTGGAGCTCCCTCCTTTGCGCCCCTCCATGGATCGCTACCTTTGCACCAACACTGTAACCCTAGTTTTTTTTATTTTTCGCCTTTGCTTTGCGTTTCCTCCTCCAACAATAAACTCATCAACCCGTATTCAATATATCATCATTTCTTCTTGGTTCATTCTTTTTTTCTCCATTTTCATCAACATGAAGTTTTGAATGATCGCATAAACCCCATGGTGCCTTATATAGAAAAACCAATCTTCCCGTCTTCTTGTGTAGGCAAGATTTCTCATTGCAAGTGATGCGACGATCAACACAATTAAGAAGTTATTCATAATCAATCATAGGATCATATTGAAATATTTTTTGCGTTTCCTTTAAGCAAGGATGGTCATCAACATTGAGCCTAACTTGAATATTTCTTTGGTGTTGATCATGTGGATTCATTGCATGTACACATCTATCAAAATATTCTTTAGCAAGCCTAAACTCTTATGAAAATTGGGAAAATTGTGCTTATGTTTCAATGGTTTTCCTTTGTACGTGGTTTGAAGCTATTCAATGATCTAGAGAAGCACAGCAAGTGATCCATTCTCCACTGAAAAATGGTAAGATGACAACTTAACCATAATTAAAATGGTATAAAGACAACTTAAAAGGTATTTTTTACAACTATGATGATAATCATGGTCAATTTAATGAGTTTTTTTATGGGGTGAATTCTATTAACTTCAAAAACTTACCCAAGCTTACCGGTCCAACAGGGTACTAAGATATGATTCGACCTCCTATATCACCTTAAGGAAGTGGAACCAATGAACCAAAACCAGACTTACATTCCTTAGGATCCATAAGACCCCTAGGAGCTAACCAACTACTCCAGATGCCTAACCCCTGAGTTAACTTAGCCTTTCATTGAACTAAACCCTAGTCACTCCCATGACTAGGCCTCCATGTGACTGGAACCCTCCAGTCATTCCCACAAGCCTGCATCCCACAAACCTCCCCCCACGCCACCTCGGCGGCCCGCTCACCTGTGGGGTGGTGGGGCATTTCCGAGAATTGCCCTGCCACCCCGTGGGTGGGAAGGCTATTGCTTGGGTGCAGGGAAGGGGGGGGGGCTGCCACACCATCGGCGGGTCGTTGTGGTGGCACAAGGGGAGGCTGCGACAGCCCCCCCCACGCCACCCCGGTGGCCCGCCCGTCCATGAGGTGGTGGGGTGACTCCAAGAATTGCCCTGCCACCCTTGCAGGTGGGCGGGCCAACCATCCCCATCACCCCTAACCTACAAGCTCATTTGGTTGCTGTGAGCATTACCAGGCCCGTTTAGCCGTTGTGAGTTTTACCGGGCCCACCATGGCCACATCGGATGTAGTGGGTAAATTTGGCCCACAAAAAGTTTTAATTTAAAAAAAAATTCTACTTCATTAAATTTATTTAATATTAAAATTTGCATGGAAAAAAATTAACTAACCTTTCAATTGTGAGAATTCTTCGTTGAATATGTTGTTGATAGCAATGTAGCTGCTCCATAAATTCACTCCAAGTGTTTCAACGAACCTTAGAAAACCTTGATGTGATGCGAGTAATAGTGATAATGGAATTCATTATATAGGTGAAATTACGAAGATGTTTTACCCTACGATTAATGTGGGATTAATTTGTTTTAAAAAAAATCTAACATGTTAATTTTTTTATGGCGATATAGGAAACTATCATAAAGTGAATATTATGGAATCATTTTGAATGTGGGATTAATCTGTTTCGAAATGTATTATAAAAAAAAAAAAAAACATTCAATTGTTTAGTAAATATTATATACTTTAACTATTAAAATAATTTAGGCAAAAGTTGTAGTTTACAATTTTAACTTTAAAGATTTATTTCATAAAAAAATTTAGTTTACATTTTTCAATAAATTATAGAATAAAATAATGAAGGGAAATAAATCTAACAAAATTTTTGGAGGGAAATATTTTGTTGAAACCTTTTGGAGGGAAAATTTCATTCTCTAAGCTATATAATATCTTTAGGAGACTCTGCATTTGTATCATTCAACCTCTTCTATTTGAAAGGGATGAATTCTCCTGATAGTGAAGTTTCGCTTTGTATAGCATGACAGTAGTACCAAAGAAGGGGAAGATGAAGTCAATGTTTGAAAAACATAGCTGATCATAGTGTAGATAACATTCCTCTTAATGATGATGAAAATCCTTATACAAACGATGATCCAATGATGGAGATGTTGCTGAGAAATATTGTATTGAGGAGTAGGAGTAGACCTTTACGTATCAATGCAAGATGTTGTAGTTATACAAGGGGTAGAGTAGAATATCTGACGAGAAGAAGTTCTATCAGCGCTCCCATTTCAAGTGAATGTTGTCAAAAAGATTGCTTGAAACATATGGATTTCAAATTTGCATTAGAGAGCAGGAAGAGATTTTTGTCAATGAATAAAAGCATACAAAATTCATATTTAGTTGGGTGCATGCAATCTACATTGTCAAGGTATGATTATCATATTGGGTATTTATTTATCGGTAGAAAGGCTTTCAAAATGTTTCATTCAATTAGGAATTTTCGTCTCTCGAGAATTCAAGAAAAATTGGAAAAGGATCCCACATTTTATTCAGAAGTATGTCGTAAAAGACAATTTGGGCCATTATCAAATATTGCAATGTCATGGATGAGAAATCTACAACTTATATAAAGAATATGCAGAAGATGCTAAGGGACATGGCCGGTTGATTACATATCAATATTTTGTGAAGGTATGGAAGAAAGAATTCAACAATGTTAGTATTCTTAAGAAGACAAGGATGGGGATTTGCAGTACATGCGATTCTCTTAAATAAAAAAGGGACAAATGTGAAGGGTCAGAAAGAGGTAAGAATTCATAAACTTTTAAAATTGTATAGTCATCAACTATTAAAACATATTTCTTAATGGTTTTCTTTTATGTTCTGTAGGTTCAATTGTCAAAGAACTTCAGGAGCATCGCAAACAACAAACAAGTGAAGGGAAAAAGTTGTACGAGCACCGAAGGAAGTGTTATGATAATCCAAATTAATATTTGGGTTTGATAATTGATGGTATGGACCAAAAGAAAACACTTTTACCACATTTTGTTTGCACACCCAAAAATTTACAAGAGGAAAATTTTATTCAGTATCACTTGGTCAGTTGTCTGGTCTTCAATGGGAAAATGTTGCCAAGGGTGTAGTTCACAGCTCCAAATATTCATAATGATGCAAATCTGACCATAACGATAATTCATGATGTGCTTTCTCATTGGTCTGGTAATCTTCTTGAAGTTTTGTATCTACAATTGGACAACACTTGCCGTGAAAACATAAATCAGGCTGTTTTTGGATACCTTAACATGCTTCTGCAATTGAGAAATTTTCAGAAGGTAAAGGCTGGTTTCCTTCTTTTTGGGCACACTCATGACCATATTGATCAGATGTTCAGTCGTTTTTCAATCACATTGAGGAGGAAGGTTGTTGGGAGCTTTCCATCATTAATTGAATGTGTTAAGAAATCATACATGCCAGGGCCTACTTTTGATGTGTTGGAAGAAACTATTAACATGCGAAGGTTTATTCTGGGATCGCATGGTGAGGGGAAATGCATTGAATAGCTTAATGACATTAGCTTCCAACATCAATTTTGTATCAAAAAAATTGATGCGAAAACACTAATATGGGGCAAGAAGTATTCAACTAATGCGGAATGGGCACCGTCATCAGGTTTGGAATTTTTGAAATTCATTCTAGATCATCCAATATTTGCATAAAAAATATTGTTATTATGATCAGTTGGTGAAGTTCATAATGCACGCAGAAAGAATAGAGATATAAATTATTTTGATTGCCTAGAAGAAATTAAAAAAAGTATTAGATATACATATGAGTACTTTGACGTTGCTGATTTAGTTTGGTGGGAGTCATTTTTCAAAAATCAAAGTGATATCATTTCAACAACAACAAATGAAGATATACCTTTGAAAACTCCTTTTATTTGGCCATAAAATGTGTCGAATGAACATGAGGAAATAAACATTGTTGAAAAACAACAATATCAAGGCATTATTAATTCTTCACAGGCAGAGGAAAGAGAGATGTATATTGGTTCTAAAGACCTCGTGCGCAAAATAAAGTGATGGAAGACCTTTACAGGGGTTCAGTACAGGATATTAAGGAGGGTTGCATGAGCGCAGTGCTAGCAGATGGAGATCCCAATGGCTATCCATTCTGGGTTGCTAAAATTATAAAGGCTTTTACAGAAAATGGGGATGTTACATGTGTTGAAGTACATGGGTATGCCATAAATACACACCCATTCAATGGTGTGTATAAGCCAGAGATGGTAGTTGACAGAAAAAATGGCGGAAAGAGAAAAAGAAAGGGTACAAATATAAATCGTCGCCGCACAAACATCTTAAAATTGGGGGATGCTGACATACTTGTTTATGACTTCAATTTAAAAAAGAGAGGAACTCTTCATTTCAAGACGATAGATATTCTAAAAAGTTTTTTACTAGAAGGAATAGTGTTGAGATGGGAGTCTGCTGAAACTAGTCGTAGATCTAGAAGAAATTTGAAACCTGAAATGGTGGGCATGCATTTGGACTCAGATGGGGCACTAGTTGATGAAAGAGAAGAATATGGAACATCTTCGTCAACATCCAGTCACTCATTTGAAGATGTGAATTCTGATGGTGTGCAAGAAAATATGGGTGATTTTGAATAATTGTTTAAGACAATTTATATAACTAATGTTTGCATCGTATCTTGAAATAAAATTTTTGATTTCCATATGGTGTTAAATGAGAAGTTATGAGTCATTTTTATGTTGTTGGATTATATGTCTTAATTATGATAATTTTTATTGTTTAGAATATCTACAATGAAACATTAAATTAGAGATATAATGTATGTTTCATTCAATATACAAATAATGACATTTGAATTCATTTAGTCATGTAATTTATTCATAACGTCATGGTTTTTTAATTTAATGGTTGAAAAAATTCCAATTTCTTTTGTATATAGCATCTTATGGTTGAAAACATGTTGAATTTATACTTAGGAAAGAAAAATGTTATTCTACCAAAAACATTGGTGTGTTTTTTTCCTCATAAACAACTTTTTTTGGCACATAAAAATTCGGTTTTACTAGCATTTTTTAAAAATGTTGAAAATTGACCCTAAAAAAACATCATTGTTCCAGTATCACCACTTTTTCATTTTCAAGGTGTTTTTTGCACGAACATTTCATTTTCACTACCATTTTTAAAACATGTTCAAAATTGACCCTAAAAAAAAGCCATCATTCCAGTATACACACTTTTCATTTTTAGCACAGCTTTTGATGTTTTTTTCGGGGTTTTTTTGGCTAGAGTTCCCGCTTTGAGTTTATAGTTCCCGTTTCAAAGTTTACATTGCTAGAGAAAACTGAAAGGCATGCAATAGATGTAGAGGACCATTGGTTTAGCAGTCTAGGGACCAACTACTGAGAAATTGGTTGAGGAGGTTCGACAGGATGCCACGCAGTGCACAACAAAGCTTCAAGCATTGAAGATAAAGTTCAAAAACCTTAAAGCACGTACCAAGGACATATCGACAGAGTGACTCGGGAAAAGTCACTTCTTTATGTTGGGGGACTATTGGGATGGGGTCCCCCAGGTCTAAGTTTGTCTCAATTTTGATGTAATATTGTAAAGTCTACATTTTGAGAAGAGGAGCATGCAAAATGTTAAGAGTCAAAGGGGCTTTTAGGAAGGCCAAAGCCCCTTAATTTGTAAAGGTATGGGTTGTTTTGATTAAGTAATGAGCTTCACCCATGGTTCGTATACCATGGTAATGTAATGGAAAATCTATAAAAGGAAGTCATCTAGGAGTAATTATAAAGTCAGTTGATGAATGAGAACTTGAGTCTCTTTGTCTGTAATTTTGTGTTCTAGCGAAGGGGAAGGCTCCTATAGCTGAGTGCATAGAGGCTTTAGTAAGTCCCTAGATGAGTGTGTGAGCCCCTGCCACTATGTGTGCAGGGTCAAAAGAAGTGTATTCATTGAAGATCTGAAGTAATAAAGCATATTTGAAGCAATTATGTGTGTTCTTTGCATAGTTATATGTTTCTGTATTTATGCTCAGTTATGATTTGATTCTTTGTAATATTATTTTAATTGCATCGCAGAGATCCAAATCTACTTTTGCATGATAACTATTGTATGCTAGAATAATTAGGTAAAGCTCATAGATCTATTTAAGTATAAATCACTTTAAGTATGAGATTTTGAAGATAACAGTTTCTGAATGTCAGATCAGGCCCTAGAATAAAGGAATGCCTCGCTACTACATCACATAGACCTATGGATGTAGAAACCTGGTTCTAGCATCCCCCAATACTACCTCGATTGAGAATGTAGTCTGTGCTAAGCGGGTTGTTGCCGAAAGGGCCGATAGTTTAGGGTTTTGTTGCTTAGCATAGCTAACTCTGAACTTGGCTTTAAGCCCCCTCAAGCCAAAAACATGTGTGATTTCCTTTCTATATTCAGAATGTATGGTTATGCATGTGTGTTCTTAGTTCTCTTGTTATTTTGGGCATGGGTTTTTCCAGGTGTGAGAGTGTTCTCCAACCTTGCTTTGCCATTTCTAGATAGCCATGATGTGATGGGGTTCTTGTGTTTAGGTTGAGCTGGATTACTAAATGGATTTGAAGATGAGTGAAGTGAATCTCTAAATTAAAAAATGCATGTCCTAGTGATCCTTGAACTTGATTGTGGATTGTGGTAAATCCACTCATCTAGTGACCCATAACCCGGACTATGGGTTGCGGTAAAGTTGGGTATTGTGTGCCTCGGTGGGACTAGGAATCCTCGACTAGTGAATCATGAGATATACTGTAAATACTATAGGTGGTTACTCTTGATCAGGCCTAGGAATCCTTGCTGGTGAATGGTGGGATATACGGTAAAGCCTGAAGGGTGGTGTATCGATTATGGCCTGGTGATCCCTAGATCAAAATGTAGATTTCGGTAAAGCCTAGAGACTAGCAGATAGGAAAATTCCTCATGGGATAGGTGGAGAAATCCGGTGGCATCCATGATTGTTTATGGCCTAGTGATCCAGTGAGGATTGTGGTAAAACCTAATTCTATTGATGATGGTGAGGTAGTTCCACTTGGTGTATCTGTATCCATATCTTTTGAAAGTAATGTAGGATATTGAAGTAAAAAAGGAAGCTAATTGGATTTTGTTTAGATAGACCATGAAAGGTGGATAGTGATGAATGATAAATATTTTTCATTTTAGCGTCAAGGTTGTTTTTTGATGGGGAAGAGTTATTATTATTTGATATTTTGATGTGCCTTCCTTTTTAAAGGACTGTCTTCTTCTTTTGAGGGTGTCCTTGGAGATTTGAGAAAGTTGTTGTTTTCATGGTTATATTGTTCTTTAGATTGACACCGTATAGTGGAAGTAGAAGATTTAGGATTTTTGTTAGCAAGAGAGCTTAATGTTAGTGTCAAGTAGTTGTGTGGTTGACTTTGTTCCTTTCCTTCTTGTGAGTGTTCTACAGTCTGATGGTTTTTATTGAAAATTAGTGAATAAATTCACACAAAAATTGATATAAAACTAATTGTACTCTTGATAAATCCTTGACAATGTCACAAAAGATGATTGCCTTTTCAATTACTTCTAATTATCTTAGCAACTAATCAATTAGGTAATCAGATTGGATAATTATGTTGTTTTTCATCCATATCGATCTTTTCATGGTGGAAAAATTGCAGGAATTAGCTCACAGGATTGCCTTTATCAATAGGACTTAGTTTGGAAAATTCAGACATGAAACCTTTAGAGAACATTTTGAGGCATTAATTAACATTTTTTTTGGGTTTTATGGGTAGACATGTTAGTACACGTTTAAGTAATATCACATTAAATAGCACTTGTACATGGAATCTCACTTCCACATAGCTTAGGGTATATTAGAAGCCATGTAGGTACC